>JWPT01000017.1:0-74445 GCA_000812245.1 Onygena corvina | reverse complement strand
GCTTTACTATTTAAAATACTATAAATAAAAGAAAAGAGTAATAGAAAGAATTATCTATAATAAAAATCTAAAAAGGTATAGTATAAATAGATATATAAAATAGAGTTATAAAAAATCTAGAGGATAATCTTAATATTAATATAGATATAGATAATATAAATTATAGAAAGTATAATTATAGTAGAGGTATATAAAATAAGAAGAAAAAAAAAATAGCTACTATTAAAAAGATTTCTCTAACTAAGAGATTTATATTATATCTAAAGAAATAGACTAAGCTAGAAGATATAGTAGTAAAACTATTAGTTTAAAAGGCTAATATTATAGTAGAAGAATTATTAGAAATATCTAATATAGTAAATAAGGAACTATTCTTAGAAATAATACTTATTAAAAAAGGTTAAGGAGATTATATATTTAGTATAAATATATATATAGCTAATATATCTATAGAAGTAAATAATAGTACTAAAAGAGATACCTTATATATAATAGAGATTCTAAAATATATTATTAATATAGATAGAAATTAAGTTAAAGGGATAATTAATATAGAATTAGAAGTAAATATTATAGATATAGAGCTATATAAAGAATTTAATATAAAGTATAGAGAAAGGCCAAATTATTTAATTATTATATAGAATAAATAGGTACTCCCCTATATAGAATATACTATATATATTATAGTAGACCTATATAGAGTTATAGTTACTATTCTATTCCTTATAGTTAAGTATAGAGATAAATAGCTAATTCTAGATAGGCTATAGTAGTATCTTATAAGACTAGAACTAAATATAAATAAGGATAGATTAGTAATTACTTAAGTAAAAAGTAAAATAGATAAAGTTATTAACTTTATAGTATATTAGTAGTATAGAAATAACTTAAAGATATATAAATATATATAGCTCTAGAATTTAAAAGGTAGAGTAGATATATATATAAGGTAGTATCTAGCTATATAAAGTAAGAAAAGCCTTAAGAATAATAATATAGAGGAGATAGTAAAGAAGAATAGTTGCTAAATAGTATATTTAGATAAATACTCTTAAATAAAAGAGGTTATAAAAGTAGATAGATAGTCGAAATAAAAAAAAGTAGAGTAAAACCTAATAATAATTTTACTAACTAATTAAAAGTAGAGATAATTAACTAGTAATTACTAGCTAATATTACTAACTAATTAGTAAGTAGTATAATTAACTAGTAACTATTAACTAATCTATATAACTAATTAGAAATAATCTAGAAAAGCTATATTTAAATAGTATACTTAGGAGATATAATATTTAATTCTATAGAATATAGAAATATATATAATATAGATAGAGATCTATTTAAGGTTAGAGTTATAGAAGTATTTAAAAAGAAATATAATAAGGTATAGCTAATTAATTTAGACTAATCTATAGAAAAGAAATTAGGAGGAGAAATAGATTAAAAAAATATATATCTAAGTTAATATTATAGTAAGGTATACCCTAATCTAGATAAGAAATTTAGCTAATACTTCTATCTAAGGATTATATATTTTCTAAGGGGCTAGTAATTAATAGATAAGTATATAAAGAAGATTATAATAGAAAGCTAGTTACTAGAAAAAGAAGTAGAGATACTAATAGAGATACTCTACTATAGAGAAGGAGTACTAGTTTAGAATTAGAGTAAAATTAACTAAATTAGAGAAGAGGTAGTACCTCTCTAGAGAATTAATATAGTTCTTTATAAACTATAGTAAATAATAGATTTTAGAGTCTTAAGAGCCCTAGAGCTAATAGTTATTAAAATAATAAAGGAGAAGATTAGTACTAGTACTATAGAATCTATAGAAGAACCTTATAGAAATTCTTAGTTTTTAAGAAAAAAGAAAACTAAAAATAAGTATAGAATTATTAGTATATTTATATAATTAAATAGTATTATTTATAGAAACGCTAATATATTACTAAATATAAATAAGTTTATAGAAAAGTTTATAGATATATAGATTATATTTTTTATTAACTACTATTTTAAATATAATTAATACTCTTTATATAAAGAAGATAGAGATAAAACTATAATATAAACTCTAATAGAACTACTATAATATATAATACTACTTTAAAATATATATAATTCTATTATCTAATTTATATATATTATTATAAAAATACTAAGGGACCTTATTTCTATAAAAGTATAAATATTCTTTAATAATATTAAAGTAAAGAGGCCTAAAATAGATTATAGTAGAGATAAAATCGAATCTAATATTAGAAGATTTATATTTAAATACTTCCTAGTATTAGAATTAGTACTATATCTTAATAAAATAGTAGATATATATATATTTAGAGCTAAATCTTAATTTATAATACTAGAAATAAATATTATTAGATAGATTTATAATAATAATAGAAGAAAGTTAAAGGCTAATAAGATTAAGAAGATTATAAACTAATTAGTATTTAAGAATATAGTAGAATTATATATATTTATTAGTATAGTTATATACTTCTATATTTTAATAAAATATTTCTAATAGAAGGTAGTCTTTTTCTATAAACTACTTAAGAAGAATAAAGTATATCTCTAGAAAATAGAATAAAATAATATATTTAATCTTCTAAAAATTAAATTAAATATATTCCCTACTATTATATTAATAGACTATAACTAAGTACTAAAGGATATAATTATAGTAATAGATATAAATAAAGAGGGGTAGAGAGTAATATTTATATAAGTTTAGAGAGAATAGTACTACTCTATAAGATATAAATTAGAAATATAGTTAAATAGTAAAGTATAATATAATACTAAGAAATATAAGTATAAAATAGTAATAAAGGCTTTAAAGAAATTTAAATATTAGCTATATAGTATACTATTTATATTAGAAGTAGATATAAGGATACTAGTTACCTAACTTAATAGAACTACTATAGATTTACTAGATATATTAGTAGTAAATTAAATTATATAAATAAAACTATTTAACTTTATAGTTAAGTATATTTTAGAAAAGAAATATATAGTAGTAGATAGACTATTTAGATAACTAGAGAATAGTACTAAAATATATAATAAAATAGATATAGATAAGTATATTATAGAAAAGTTAGATTATATATATATAAGAGTTATTTACTAGTATCTAGATATACTACCTCTTATAACTAAAGTACTCGATAATATATATATTAATATCTATAAGAAAATTATTAAATACCTTATATTACTAGAAAGACTAGTAGATATAGATAGTAGAGAATTCTTTATCTTTAGAAGGAAAGTAGTAAAATTTACTATAGAAGAGATATACCTATTTAGGTGATTAATAAAAGGTACTCCTCTAAGGTAAGTAATCTATAGTATAGAAGATATTAATAGAATACTAAAGAAACTATATAAGGAGATAGACTATAGAGGTAGAGAGGCTATATATACTAGGGTTATTTAAAGGTACTAGTAGCTAATAGTCTATAAGGATATAATCTACTATATAAAGATCTATAGTAACTATTAATTTTATAATCTATTTTAGACTAGCGAGGCTCTATATCTAATATAGATAATAATACTATAGTAGAAAGTTAGTATAGATATAGTTTATATATCTTTAGATATAAGAAATAATTACTTTTTAATAGAAAAGTATAACCTTTTAGAATAGTTAGAATATAAATCTATTAAAAAGGCTAATACTAAGATAACTACTACCTTTATATAGGAGAATTTTATTACTCGCTAGAGTATATTTAAAAGTATTATAATAGATAGTAGACTAAAGAATAAAGGAGAAGTAGTAAGCCTATTAGAAAAATATAATATTAAGAAACTTAAAATATTAAAATACTATCCTTAGTCTAATAGAATAGTAGAGGCGAGATATAAATCTATTATTAATATATTTATAAAAATAACTTATAGTAGATTAAAAGATTAAATAAAGTACTTATCTATAGTAGTATTTATAAATAGAACTACTATAAAAGTATTTATAGATATCTTACTCTATAGAATAGTAATAGGCTAAGATACTACTATATCTATAGATCTAGAGATACTAGCCTAGATAATACTTCTATAGAATAAGATAAGGATAAGGGAAAAGCTACTTAAGATAAGAGCTAAATAAATTAAAAGGCAGAATAAAAATATTAAAAAAGCTATATTATATCTTAAAAAGATAAAGAAGATAAATATTAAATAGTTTAATAACTACTATTATATAAAGAAGAATAATATAATACTAGATATAATAGTTCTACTTTATAATATATTAGTATATAAAGATATATCTAAATAAAGAAAACTAGAGTATAGATAGCTAGAACTCTATAGGATTAATAACTACCTAATAAATAGTATATATTAATTAGAAGAACTTAATAGTATAGTTATTACTAAGTTATTTAATAGAGATAGATTAAAGATTTACTATCTAAGATAAGGTAATAATAATATTAATAATTATATTCTATAAGAAGTCAAAATAGAAGAGGTTACTAATAAGGAATTTATAGATTATAAAGAAGAAATAAGTAGTAAAGAGGGTAATAGTAAATAGATACTAAATAGTAAGAAATTCGCTATAATAGTATAATAGAAGGTAGAAGAGTAGTATAATAAGGGGTAAAAGAAGGAGGAGGGGTAGAAAAAGTAGTAATAATAAGATAAAAGAATAGTAAAAAAAATAATAGTAAAAAAGGTAGATATTACTATAGTATTAATAGAATTTATCTTTAATAAATAAAAAATTTTTATAATTTATTTTTAAAAGAGATTAAGGTATAAATATATATATTTAACTCTCTATTTAATTTTATTAGTAGACTATAATATTTATTTTTTTTTATTATTTTTTTTTCTAAGGGAGAATAAGAAGATAGAGTAGAGTATAGTAGTAGTATATATAATAGACTAGAATAAGGCCCTCTTTAAGATAGCTAGAAGGATATTTAATAGTTTCTAGAATAGCCTAGATTATATTGAGACTCTAGATACTAGAGTAGTATACGAAAAGTATAAAAAGTATATAACTACTATCAAGGTATAGAAAGGAGTAACCTCCTTCAAAAATTATAGTAGTATATAAAAAGATACTAGAAGGATAAGGCTATCTATCAAATAGAAAAATATAGTAATAAGATAAATTCGAACTATAGCTAAGAAGGTCTAGAGAGGAAGTACTACTAGTATAATATTTAGAGATATTAAAATAAAATAGTATACTAAAAGAATAAGGAGGCTACTAAAGTAGAATCTACTATCTACTAGTATAATTACTAGACTAAATAGAGCTATTATAGAATAGAGAATAAAATTAGGGATAGAGTACTACTAAGAAGCTAAGTAGTAGACTATTAATATTAATAGTATATACTAACTTCGAGATACTATAGTACTACTAATATAAGATAAACTAGATATAGTAGAGCTAGTAATAGAACTAGATAGTCTAGTAGTTAATAGAAATAATTTATATATTATTACTACTATAGATAGAGCTTAGATAGTTATATTCTCTATAAAATAAAGAAGTATATCTATAAAAGGTAGTTAATAAGGTAGTATACTATTAAATTCTAGAGGTAATTAATAGAGTAGCGCGCTATCTAGAACTAGTTAGAGATAAAATAGTATACTATTAGATAGTAGCTTAGATAGTAGTATACTAATAATACTAGAGATTTCTAAAGATTAATATAATAGTATAGAGATACTAACTTAGATAATAGACTACTCTATATTAGAGAAGTAGTACTAGATTATTACCTTTATACTAGTTAATTACTAAAAAGGGATATATAATAGATATATATCTAGAACTTTAAGTAATCTAACTAAGATATTTAAAGACTTTAGAGGTTTACTATTATTAATATTAAAATTAATATTCTACTACTCTAAATAAAGTTTATACTAAAGTAGTATCAACTAATTAGATATTAGAAGAATTAGCTAGTAACTATTAGCTAATCTATTAGAAGTTACTATAACTATACTAGTAGAACTTATTAATAATAACTAACTAGTAGCTAATAGAGGACTATTAAATATAATACTAGATATTAAATAATATAGTTATAAGGTAATATTATTTAGATTAATTAGAGATATTATTATTTAAAAGACTATAAATAAAATAAAGGCTCTAGTATTATTAAAATAAGTAGATAATATACTAAACTCCTTATAAGATATATATATATATTATATATATACTAAGGTTCTCTATTCTAAATTAGGCCTTTAAATCTATAAACTTAAGTATAAAAATATATTAAATAAACTATAGTTTTTATATAATAATCGCCTTAATATAAAGAAAATTAAGATTAATAAGGAAATATACTTATAGTTTAGAATTAGTAATAGATTAATAAAATCTAAAGATACTCTTAGAATTTATAAATATATATATAGTCTAATATATTCTAATATACTAATTTATAAAAACTTTAAAAATCTTTTTAAAATTAGTAGTATTTTAAATAGATACTTAGCTAAAAATATAATAAATATCTAGATAAATAATAGTAATATTATTATTTTAGAGCTAATAAACTAATAGTTTAAAGAAGAAGGGCTAAATATTATTATAAAGTAAGTCTATATTAAATATAATATATATATATAGTACTAGAGGGAGATTAAAGATTAATAAAACTATAGCTAGCTTAGAATTATATATTATTTAGTTAGCTAGTAACTAATATAATAAAACTTAGTATACTATCTATAGTATATATATCTTTGGCTTAATTATATATAGAGATTAATCTTCTATCTATATTATATAAAATTTATAATAAAAGAAGACTTAACTAGCTTTAGATATATTAATATAAATATAAGGGATTGCTTAAAAACTAATAGAGATAAGAATATAATTTAGAGTATATTCTTCTTTAATAATAAAAAGCCTAATAATTATATAGAGGTTTTTAAAAATATATATTTAAAACTAGAAGAATAGTAGAATAGATATTAATAGTAAAGTATTATAACTAATAGTTTTATCTATAAGATATTAAAATAAATATAAATATAAGAAGATAAGTAGATTCTAAAGTATAAATAGAGATACTATCTATATAATACTAGAGATATATAAATAATAATATCTATACTTCTCTATAGAGCTCTAGATCTATATAAGAGAACTAGATATATAATACTACTATAATTTATTACTATATAGAAAGACTATAAAGGCCTAGAAATAATTAAGGCTAGTACCTAGTTAGATCTATCTAAAGTTTATAAGGATTTTATATTAGGCCCTATATTATCTAGTAGTTTTAGAAATTAATATATAATAGTACTTTATTATTTTCTAGCTATATTATAACTTACTAGCTTAGAAGTAATATCTAATATATTAGTAGAGAGAGTAAAATAGAATAACTATATAGTATAAGCTAAGATAAAAAGATTATTTTCTAGTAATTTAAAGGAGGTAAGGTAATATATTAGAGAATAGTAAGATTAAGTCTAGTTAATAGCTATAGAGTTATTTAATAAAATATTCGAGGTAGAGGAGGAGATCTTTAGAAAGGTATTCTATAGATATTATAAAAGAAATAAGAGAAGTACTCTAAGTCTAACTAAGATACTAGGCTATATATTAGCTAGAGAGGAGTTTATATCTAATTAGAGAAAGATATCTAGTTATAACTAGATATAAAAGTACTAAGAAGAGTTAAAGAGCTACTATATCTAAATATAATATAAAAGAGATAAGAATACTACTATTTTATATATTATTTCCTTTTTACTATTACTAAATTATATACTAGATAAATATTTTATTTTAATAGTTTTAGACTTTATATAGCTATATTTACTATACTAATAATAATAAAGATATAGAGGTTAAAAGAGTTATAGTATATTAAGGAATAATATAATTTTATAAAGGGGGATCGAGATATAATAGAGTATCTAGTAATAGATATAACTAGTATATATAATTAGATTAGCTAAATATATTTCTAGAGTAGTATATTATTATATATATATATATTAACTTCTTCTATATTTCTTTAAATACTATATAATTATATACTTATTTTATAATCTATCTAATACCCCTTATATATATTAAGATAAGAGTATTTATATATCTTTAGTAGTACTATTAAGTATATTAATACTCTAATTAACTAAGGTATTATATATTTACTCTATCTACTTATATCTAGTATTACTATATCTATCTCTAGATAGCGTCACCTATATTCTACTATAATATATATATTTATCTCTATATATATAGCTATTAGTTTTTTAATTAATACTTTAATAAGTATAATAATATTATTTATAAGTAAAAAAGCGTATTATAATAGATTACTAGTAGTATTTAGAGTTATATAGACGAATAACCTTATATTAGTAGCTCCTATCTAGAGGTAGCAAAGTAAGTATAATAGATAGTAGTAAAATAGTTTATCTTACTATATTAAATATATACTCTATTATAACGATAGACTTAGTAATCTAAGTTAGAGATTATAGAGTTCTTTAACTTTAATATAGTAGAGAATATATCTAGTAAGGACTATTAGAACTAGACTTAAGGTCTATTATAGATTAAAACTAAAGAATAAAGTAGTTATTTTATTATAGTAAAATATTATTCTACTTTTAGAGTAGCCTTTTTCTAAAGAATAAATATCTTAGACTAGAAGTTAAAGTATATTTAAGTAATATAGCTAAAAATATATTCTATTAGTTTTAAATAAAATATAGTATAAATAGCTATATTATTCTACTTAAGGTTAATAAAGAGTATTTTAAAATAAATAAAGAATAAGTAAATAGATTCCTTAAAATATATATATAGAGTAGTTATTTAGAGCTTAGTATTAAGGGTAGTATTAGATATTATATAGTTATTTTAAAGCTAAGCCTTAAGTATAGATTAAGTAGTTATATAGATATCTTTTTTAAACTATATATATTAGATATATTAGTATAGAGTAGAGAATAGGTAGCTAATTATATAAGTAACTTAAAATATATTACTATTAATCTTATATTCTTATAGGCTTATAGCTAGTTATTAATATCTATTAACTAGAAATATATATCTATAGAGCTATTATAGAGTTTAGACTCCTTTAGTTTAATATAGTAGTTCTTATTAATTAGAAGAATAGATAGTAGTAGAGTATTAATATAATTAGTAAAAAGGCTATATAGGGTATTAATCTAGATATATTACTCTAATAAATACTCTTCTAGTTTCTTAATATAGTTAATAAGTTCTTAGATTATAGTTATACTAACCTTGTTATTACTAGAGGTACTATAGATATTTAGGCGAGATATACTATATTATTATACTAAATATTAGATTATAAATTTATTTAGTTTATTTAGAGTAAAGTTAGTTATTATAATATATTCTAGCTAGCTAATTAGTATTTAAAGAATAATTAGAATATTAGAAAGTAATACTCTTATATAGGGAAGCTAGAGTAATACGTAATATAGTATCAATTTGTATTTAGACTAATTGTTGCTTTAGGTACATGGGGGCCTGGGGGCCAAAGGCAATATAAGATACTTATGGGTCACGTGGTAGGCACGTGCCCGGCTAATCTCCTTTCATTGCGATTGTTGAAGCTCGAGCAGACGACGAACTCGTTGTATCTAGAACGTCGCATTGGTAGGCCGACTCTCCTCGCCGCCCACCCTCTCTCGCTCTCTCTTGCTGGGCGACCATGGCCGGCGGTTCAATTGAGCCGTTGCTGAAGGGCAGCACCGCCGAGAACACCCGTGGGCTTCTGCGCGTCGTTATCTTGGTCCTCATCGCCGGAGCCGCGGTGGCCAGTAGATTGTTCAGCGTAATAAGTAAGACTCGATAATTCGTCTTCGTCTCGAACTAGGGTGCTAACGAACGTTAAAGGATTTGAGAGTATCATTCACGAATGTACGTCTATCTGTTTCTCTTATCCGACTACCTACTGGAAGGACGGCCCTATTGTCACGCTACATTACTCGCACCGCCGAAGTTGCCTCTAACAAGCTTGATATGTCAATATAGTCGATCCGTGGTTTAATTTTCGAGCTACAAAATACCTGGTAGAGAATGGCTTTTACAAGTTCTGGGATTGGTTTGATGACCGTGAGCATTCCCCGCAGACGGGGGCATCTTCTCCGGGGCCTCTTGACATGAAGGGCTGGCATTGATGCTAACGCTGTGCTTACTAGGAACATGGCATCCCCTCGGACGTGTCACCGGTGGCACGCTTTATCCTGGATTGATGGTCACTAGCGGTGTCATTTACAAGCTCCTCCGACTCATCTCCCTCCCCGTTGACATTCGAAACGTCTGCGTCCTTCTCGCTCCCGCTTTCTCAGGCCTGACAGCTTTAGCCATGTATCTCCTTACAACCGAAATGGCCCCTTCGCCATCAGCTGGTCTTTTGGCTGCCGCATTCATGGGAATCGCCCCGGGCTACATCTCTCGATCAGTGGCTGGTAGCTACGATAACGAGGCAATTGCTATCTTCCTTCTGGTCTTTACATTCTATGCCTGGATCAAGGCCGTAAAGAACGGCTCGATTATGTGGGGTGCCGTGACCGCCTTGTTTTACGGCTACATGGTGTCTGCTTGGGGTGGCTACGTCTTCATTACGAACATAATACCTCTTCACGTGTTCGTCCTCATCTGCATGGGAAGATATACCTCTCGCCTCTATATTAGTTATACCACTTGGTATGCTCTCGGTACCTTGGCCAGTATGCAGATCCCATTCGTTGGTTTCCTGCCTATTCGCAACAGTGACCACATGGCAGCCTTGGGTGAGTATCAAGTATATATGTTGATGAGAAGTTCCTTCCACTAACATCGCGCCAGGTATATTCGGTCTTATCCAAATTGTCGCCTTTGTGGAATTCCTCCGAGCTCAAGTTCCCGGGAAACAGTTCCAGACGGTTCTCACCAGCCTTGTTCTCCTTGTATTCGCCGTGTCCTTCACCGGGCTCGTCCTGTTAACAGTATCAGGGGTCATTGCTCCATGGAGTGGTCGTTTCTACTCGCTCTGGGACACCGGCTATGCCAAGATTCACATTCCCATTATTGCGTCCGTCTCGGAACATCAGCCTACCGCCTGGCCCGCTTTCTACTTCGATCTGAACATGATGATCTGGCTCTTTCCCCCGGGAGTATACATGTGCTTCTACAGACTGAAAGACGAGCACGTTTTTGTCGTCATCTATGCTGTCCTCGCGAGCTACTTCGCAGGAGTCATGGTCCGCCTGATGTTGACTCTTACTCCTGTAGTCTGTGTCGCCGCCGCTATGGCACTATCTCAGATACTGGACGTTTTCCTGCGTATGGAGACTCCTGACGCGGCAATCCAAAGTCAAAAAACTGGAGATAAGCCAGCCCAGGGTGGCCTGCATATTGCCCGTAACAAGGTCGTCGGCATCTACTCGAACCTTTCCAAGGTCGTCGTGTCTAGCTCTGTGCTAGTTTATCTTTTGTTCTTTGTTGCTCATTGTACCTGGGTCACCTCCAACGCCTACTCCTCACCATCCGTTGTTCTGGCCAGCAAACTACCCGACGGCACCCAGTTCATCATTGATGACTACCGTGAAGCTTACTACTGGCTGCGACAGAATACTCCTAAGAATGCAAAGGTCATGGCATGGTGGGATTATGGCTATCAGATCGGCGGTATGGCTGATCGGCCAACCCTCGTGGATAACAATACCTGGAACAACACCCATATTGCTACAGTCGGAAAAGCGATGAGCTCTAGTGAAGAAGTTAGCTACCCCATCCTAAGGCAACATGATGTGGACTATGTGCTCGTTGTATTCGGAGGGCTTCTCGGCTACTCCGGTGACGACATCAACAAGTTCCTGTGGATGGTCCGTATTGCCGAAGGTATCTGGCCTGATGAGGTTAAGGAACGGGACTTCTTCACTGCCCGCGGCGAGTATCGTGTCGACGACCAAGCCACCCCCACCATGCGCAACAGCTTGATGTAAGTTTTCTCCAATCGCTTAAGAATAGCAGACATCTACGCATGACTAACATCAATCATCTTCAGGTACAAAATGTCTTATTATAATTTCAACAACCTTTTCCCTCAGGGACAAGCCCAGGATCGAGTTCGAGGCTCACGCCTCCCGGCTCAGGGCCCGCAGCTTAGTACGATCGAAGAGGCATTCACGAGTGAGAACTGGATCATAAGAATATACAAAGTCAAGGATCTCGATAATCTGGGGCGAGACCATGGTAGCGCAGCTGCGTTTGAAAAGGGCCACAAGAAGAAGAACACGCAGGGCAAAAGACGGGGGCGACCAGTCCTACGAACAGAATGATCTGCTTTACGGACTGTGACGAAAATGCATATTCTGTTTTATTCTTGGGAATTTCTTACCTCTCTTCTAAAGGACTGTGTTATATAGAAGCATTACTTTGAACAGCTACCACCTCTTATCGTTCTTATCACCGCAAATGACGTCGCGGCGTAGGCCTTACATAAGCGGCTTTTCGGGCCACCTTTCACGGCGGAAGCGAAGGTGAAGCCGAAGAGACAACAAAGTCGGCTTGAGCGCTAGCTTTGCTGGTCAGGTCAGTGGGCGTATCTCTTTCTTCGCCGTTTTGTGTGAGATATTGAAACCATTGGTTTACGCAATAGATCTATTGTGTACTTAGTATGCCGCTATCAGTGCGAGCAAGCATGACCTCTTCCTAGCACGAGACTATAGCGGCCGGCACGTTCGTTCCCTACAGAAAGGCGATACCGCGAGCATCAATTATCACATTTCCGGCAATACTGGACAGTGCATAACGATAACTTGCTGGATACGCAGTTTACTGTCATACCTTTACGACATGCGGCGCCACATACACATCTCCATCACCGCATTGTTGGCTGGCGCGGGCTTCGTAAGGGGAGCTTATAAGCCCTTCAGCTTACAAGATGATGTCCTAGCCTCTCCTCAGGTATGTATGGACTCTAGAGAGTAAGAAGATTGAGACCCGAGTGAACTATTCTAACAAAGTCTCCAGTTCGAAGTACAATTTCTCGACGAATATATCTTAGAATCAGACGCACGGTCACGGCTCGCAAAGGCTCAATCGCAAAGTCCTACTTCCACCGCCACATCCTCACAGAACTCTCAAACGCCGGACATAGTGTCTCAGGATGATCGGTCTGACCTTTCACAGCAGGTGCGACGTCGAGGGAAATCAGGGACGGAAGATACGGGTTTTGATCTAAAAGAAGACGATATAATGATAGGGTCATATCACGAAATGATTCTCGATGGCCAAAAATTTCTTTGTGGGATTCCGAATATATCACCTGCAGAGAAGGACAACAAGTCTACTACCCCTTTACCGAATCCAGAGCAGGAAGCCGTGGAGCTGGCGAGGGCAACCAATAGAGGGCTTGAACTGCTCAGCGATCTGGAGGGCAAGTGTCTTTACTATGCCGCAGGCTGGTGGTCATACTCGTTCTGCTATATGAATGAAGTACGGCAATTCCGTGCACTGCTTCCGGGGAAAGGAGTGCCCGTGTACCCACCGGCGGAAGATCCCCATTCTACAACCTTTGTTCTCGGGAGGTTTCAAGGCAATGACGAGGATGACACTGCCTCCACTACGACATCCACTGAGGTTGCTGCTTTGCAAACCAAGGGGGAGTCGTGGTACTTGGTACAGTACATGAAACATGGGACAATATGCGACCTGACGAAAAAACCACGCAAGATCGAAGTGCAGTTCCACTGCCATCCACAGACGCCGGAGCACATTGCGTGGATCAAAGAAGACACTACATGCTCCTACGTCATGGTAGTCTATACCCCAAGACTCTGCAACGACGTCGCTTTCCAGCCACCGCGAGTGGAAAAGCCGAACAATATAAAGTGTAGAGAAGTTATAATACCCGAACACGTCCCCATCTGGGAAGCTGCAAAGGCGGCTAAAAATGTGCAAGCAAAGCGGGAACGGGTTGAAGGTACAGAGGAGCCTTTCGCAGTCGTCGGGGACATCGAGGTCGGGGCGATGAAATTGGTGGGGAAGGACGGAAAACGCATTGAGACAGATCAGTTCATCTTCAACAAAGACGAAAAGATAGTGCTCGTGGCCAAGAGAGAGGGAGGGAAGGTGAAGCTACTGTCAAAGGAGACGCTTAGGAAGCACAAAGTGAGCAGCGAGAAGTTCGAGCTGGTCAAAAAGGAGCTCGATATAGCTTCAGAGGGCAGAGACTGGAGGATTGAGGAGGTCACCACCAGTAAAGGTGAAGGGCTACGGGGAATCATCGATGATGGGTACGATGACGAGGAAGAGGGAGACGAAGCAGACGACGACGAAGTGGAGGGAGTCAAGGGCACCGCCAAGAAGGGCACGAAACTTAGGCTGCAGCAACAAAAGACGAAGACGAAGAAAAGGAAGCCACAAAGTGAGAAGAGGCCACTTAAAGCCAAACCTCAAGGAAGACAGAAGGAATCGGAGGATGAGCAGGCGCTCGAAGCCGGCAGCGATGAAACCTATAGAACGCCCAAAGGCGACGGGCAGCCGAACGCAGCGAAGGGGGAAAAGCCGGTCGAAGCTTACAAGGAGGAAGAGAGCGCGCAGGACAAGAAATCCGGCAAGGATGAGCTGTAGAAGGCCCATATCAAACCACGTCGACGCTCCTTTTTTCCACTTGAAGCCATCACCATGTTTAGGTAATCAACCGTATTGGCCCTGTAATATACGTAATATACCCAGAATCCGCCCCTGTATGCCCGTAATCCGGATACGCTGCAGCGTCCGCCCCCAAACGCCCGTTCTAACCCCGTCGGCGTAAACTGACTATCACGACCGCTCTCGATCTCTCGCCCTGTCTCGCACCAAGCATCCGCCGCAGGACAGACTCGCCGCCACAGCCCCCGTGCTGCCCTCTCCTCCCCCAATCCGCCCATCTGCCTCTGCCCGCATTGCCCGGGAAGCCTTGCTATCGACTCGCCGGCGTCCAAGTTCCCCCCTCACCAGCCCTCGTTGGGTCCCGGAATATGCTGTGAACAGCCCGCCTCGATCTCCCCCTTTTACGACCTTAGCCACCGAATCTGCTCTGCGTGTCGCTCACTTAATATCCCAGGGGCTCCAAAGCGCTGCTTGACCTGTCCAGCTTGACCTATTTCCGCTCGCAGAGTGGCCGTTTCAACGCCTTGTCGTGCCTTACGTATTACCTACATCAGCATCTCAGGGGCCGTCAATAGCTGTTCTCCGCCTTTAGCTCTGCTGTATGCGCCCGCGAAGGAAGGCAGTTTGTTGAGATTCTTGATAAACTTGACGGAGACCGGTAAAGATGGGCTTTGCGGGCGTCTACACTGCCTTGTATGACTACGCACCTCAGGGAGACAACGAGCTTGCGTTTAGTGAGGGTGATCTGCTGTACATATTGGATAAGACGTCTGATGATGGCTGGTGGAAAGCAAAGAAGAAGACTGCCGAGTCTGAAGTTGAGGAGCCTGTTGGGTTGATTCCCAATAATTACGTGGAAGAGGTGAGATAATTTCCCCCTTTGGGTCATTTCCTTTATATGCGCATGAAATCGTGCTCGGATACTAAGAACACTGTTTCTGAATAGGCACTACCAGTCCATAAGGCCAAATCTTTATATGATTACGCACGACAAACGGAGGAGGAAGTATCGTTTGCCGACGACGTTGACATCTTGATCTACGATACCTCCGACCCCGACTGGACCCTTGTACAGGTAGATTCTGAGTACGGGTTTGCGCCGTCAAACTATATTCAGATTGTAGGCGACGATGAATCCACCGGTGCCGTTTCTCCCGCAGCAGGGATTCATCATGAGGCCGATTACGTCGAATCCAAGCCGGAACCAGACTTGAAGCATGAACCCGAGCACGAAGCGGAGCATAGACAGGAGCACGAGCCCGAGACGACTTCTCCTCAAAATGTTGCCAAGCCATCTGCTGGGCCTGCTGCCGCTCTGGCCGGAATCCTACATACTCAACGAGCCACCTCCCCGCCCACCGAATCGAGGGCTGTCCCTGCTCTGCCTTCCAGGGAGACTCCAATCATCACGCAGACAGTGACGCCACCAGCCGAGGACGAAGAAGAAGGAGAAGAAGAGCGTCCTACTCCCAGTCTCCCGCGCCGTCCCCATTTCGAGGACGACCTCCAGGAGAATTTACCTTCTCCGCGAGAGCATCGACCCCCTGCCTCACCAAGGACCTATCTGCCTTCGCCTATCGAACACTTTCGTGAACCGGATCGCGTGCGCTCTCCCCATGACTCCTTTAAGGGAGAATCAAGCGGCGTTCAACCTTCCCCCCCATACAGCAGATTGGGTATGCGAGATGAGGCCTACCGTCGGCATTCGGCAACGTCGCCATCTGGATACCATCTATATAACATTAGCGAAATGATATCAATTATGGGGAAGAGGAAAAAGATGCCAACAACCCTCGGGATCAATGTTGCGACGGGAACCATTTTCATTTCTCCCGAGAAATCGGAGGATGGCCCTCACCAGGAGTGGACTGCAGAAAAACTAAAGCACTACTCCATTGAAGGGAAGCATGTCTTTGTTGATCTTGTCCGGCCTAGCAAAAATGTCGATTTCCACGCTGGCGCAAAAGATACGGCACAAGAAATTGTAGCTGCTCTCGGAGAGATTTCTGGCGGATACAGGGCCGAGGGTCTAAGAGAGGTTATTGCTGCGGGTACAAGTGGCGCGAAGAAGAAAGGCATAATTCTCTACGACTTTATGGCCCAAGGTGATGACGAGGTCAGCGTGGGTGTTGATGACGAGGTTATCATCCTCGACGATTCAAGGTCAGAAGAGTGGTGGATGGTCAAGCGACTCAAAAACGGCAGAGAAGGTGTCGTCCCCAGCAGCTATATTGAGATCACGGGCGTTGTGGACCCCAGTACTTCAGGCGTAAAAGCCGGCCTATCGTCTGTTGAACAGAACAGGATTGAAGAGGCTCGTCTTGCAAAACAAGCCTCACGTACATCAAGAAGGCAAGACTCGGAGGGGTCGGGTCACATAGAGGTAGGCCCAGGCGTGAAATTACCACATAGAAGCAGCAGTCTACTTGGAAGAGGTGATGGTAACAGTCGTTCACAGCGTCCAAAGCGGGAGAGCAAATCAAAGTCAAGTGAGTCCAGTCTCCTATTAGCACATTTCTTTGTATCACTCACTAATACTCATATTAGAACCAAACTCGCTGAAAACAAGGAAGTGGACCGACAGGTCAGGCACTTTTACTGTCGTTGCCGAATTCATCGGGTTAGCAGATGGCAAAATGCATCTCCATAAGCAAAATGGTGTGAAAATTGCTGTCCCAGTCTCGAAGATGTCTATTGAAGACCTCGAATACGTCGAAAGAGTCACTGGCGAGTCTCTCGATGAAGATAAACCACTCTCTGACATCCGTCGTCGCAGCCAACTAGGCGGAGGAAAAGTAGTCGGCGTTTCGATAAAGAAAGAACCCGAGTACGATTGGTTTGACTTCTTCCTGAAAGCTGGCGTTGGACCTTACCAATGCGAACGCTACGCAAGCAATTTCGCCAAAGATTCCATGGACGAATCAGTTCTGCCAGATATTACGCCCGAAATCCTCCGCACCCTTGGCCTGAAGGAAGGTGACATTATACGAGTGACCAAATATGTCGATGAAAAATATAAGAGAAAACCGAAGGCGGGACGCAGCGTCACTTTTGCTGACGGTGACGAAGAGCCTGCTAGCGGTGGTTTGTTTTCTGGGCCCGGCGGTGCTTTGAAGAACAACACTCGTAAGGGACGTCCTGCTCCGGCCGTGCAGACTACCGACGTTGTCGATCCGAAAGCCTTTGAGGCTAAGGACAAACCAGAGCCTTCTGATGCCAAAAAATCATCACCAACGAAGGAGAATGGCGCACTTACTGGTTTCGAGGATAACGCCTGGGAAGTGAAGACTCCCAGCAAGCCAGCGCCAGCGCCGGCGGGCTCAAGTGCGCCGTCCTCCGCCCCGGCTACGACTGCTCCGGCCCAGCCAGCATTAACTGGTGCCATGGCGGACCTCTCTTTGCTCCAAACGCCTTTGGAGCCCACGAAGACCGGCCCGGCGCCGACTGTTATACCGGCCGAGCCCATCATAACACAGCCACCGGCTCCGCAGGCGCCGCAGGTAGCACAGCAGAAAACGGGCGCGAACCCACAGTTCTTTACACAACTTGGACAGCCTCAAATGCAGGGTCTCACTCCACAAATGACTGGATATGTGCAACAACAGATGCCGCAATTACAGCCCCAGAATACCGCTATGCCACCCCGACAACGTCCTCAGGCTCCTGTAACTGCTATGAACCAAAGCTTTCTCACCCCTCCACCACCACCAAGGCCACTCTCGGCGCCTAACAATCCACCAGCACCCAATGCCTTTGGGGCACAACCTTTACAGCCTCAGCTTACCGGTATCCCTTCTACCGCGCCGCATATAGCTCCTCCGGGACATAGTATGGCAGAGCTAAATCAGCAACGATACCAACAACAGCAACAACAATTTATCCCACAACCAACTGGATTCCCTGGACAGACTCAAGGAATGGTCAATCAGTTCTCGCCCCAGATGCCCCAACAACAGTCGTTTGTAAATACTCCACAACAGTTCATGGGTAATCAACAACAGTTCCAAACAAGCCTACCCCCACAGCAACCGCAATTTCCAGCTTTGGCCCCTCAACCCACTGGTTACTCGCCCTTCGGCCAACAACAGCAACTCCCTATGTCAACAGGATCCATCAACTCCGTCCTCCCTACTCCTCTGCAACCCCAACGTACCGGTATAAACGGCTTCGGCCTAAACCCAAGCTTCACACCATCCCCTCCACCAATTCCCCAGCAGCCAACTGCTGCACCGCTATTGCCGCAGAAAACCGGCCCAGCTCCTCCCGTGCGCTTTGGCGTTCATAAAGAGACAGCAAAAAAGCTTATGCCTCAACCCACCGGGAAAGCAAATCTTGCTCAAGCCAGTAAGTTAATGCATCACCTGTCCCTCAACGCCATACAATTATTTTTACTAATTGTCATCCAGCGCCATCCAACCCATTTGGATTCTAATCTACTTACGAATGACCCCACCAAGAATAACGATAGCTATAATTGCCCACTCTCATCTTCTACTCTCCTCCCTTCCTAATAAGAATTCCATCGTCTCCTGTTTACTGATGGCTTATTGTTACAAACCCTGTCCACAGAACGAGTCGTTCAGATGCACGTTGGATCCATGTCGTTGCTTTCAACACTATATTCCATTTGTTCATGAGCCTTCACTTTGCCCTCATGACGGGGATTTTCATACCCGCGAGTAAATTATTCATTCATGTGCCCATACTTTGCCCCGTTCATCCTCTTTTTAGCCCTTTGCGCACGGTATGGTCGAGCGTAACCATACTAACTAGGATAGTCACGTATAGACAGCATTTCTCTCTATCAACTTTTCTTCATTGTCAAGGGCTCTCCTCCATAATCTTCCTTTGGTCGCCGAAATTTCATTTGACAAATTTACTCGCTATCATGTTATTTATTTATCCTGCTTAGCGCCTGCATTTATCTCCTTTTAGTATACCAACTGCTCAAAGAACTTGGTATCCGAGCTCTGAACAAGAACCTGGTTACTGCCTTCGTCTTGATCTAAACACATCCCAGTAATTACTTTGAATATGCTACAGGATATCCAAGCTTCTACTCGTTATCTGGCTCTCAAGAGCAAAGTTACAATACAAAATAATCGAAATAAAGATTCATTAATGAAAGCGAACATATAGGGTCATTAGGGCATACAAACTACCTGGTCGATCCGTAGAACGCCAACCAAAAGAAATCCAACTAATAAAACAACCAAAGTCCTAGCTTAGAAATGAGTCTATAAAAATGACCAGAAATTTCAGATAGAAATAGAAGGAGACTGAAAGAAAGAAAGACCAAACATTAATCGTTCACATCAACTGGAAGACGAGGGCAGAAGCTAGCTCCCCAGTCTTGTTAAGAAGATCGCGGAAGGTAAGTGGCGAGTCTCCTGCTTCTCCCAAGTGCCCTTCGGGCCGATAAGCTGCCAGTTGTCTCACTTTGCATGCAACGTAATGAGTAGCAAGCTTGCGTAGTCGATTCTCCCTTGTCGACGGAGTTTCAATGCTTGGATCGAACGAAGGAAACCTTGCATCATGGCGTTTAGTATTTTTGTACGTGAAATGCAGCAATTCTAAGATGAATGGAACAGTGCTGCTGTCTCCATGGCCGGATGCATTAGTAGTTCGCAGTGGAAATGCCACTAGATCTCTATGCAGCTTTGATAGAGCAAGCTGAGCAAGGGCTGGAACAAGGTAGCGAGAGGCAAAGACATATATCTTCGCGTGGTAGAGAATATAGGGAGCCTCTCCGCGTGAGACTCTGTCGTCCAGAGCGGAATTTGGCGGATTTGCCCGGCGTTCGAATTGTGGGTATTGAATAGCGGTGAACTCGTCCCAAAGCGACATACCCGCAGGTCGGGATGACGGCAAAGGGAAGAATGGCTCCCCTCTCAATGACCCTTCAGACCTTGGTGGGTCCTCTTTGATTGATCCCTCAGATCTTACCGCCTCGGTCAGGGCAGGGTCGTGGGATGGGTTGAAATCAAACCAATCTCCAGGGGTTGAACTCTCTTCCAGAGATTCAATCTGCTTTTCCTCAGGCTGCGAGCGTGCCTCTATTGGAATGAGCGCGGTGGAACTTTCCTCAAGGGCAGCAGCACCTTTAGTTTTAACGATGGGATCATCCTTTGTTGCACCGGGGACATCCCCTTTAGCTCCACCCTTGACATCTTCTTTGGGCTCATCTTTGCTATCGGCTAACGGAGGAGTTTTAGGAGGAGTGAGTGAGCTGGCGGCCGGACGCTCGTCGACTGCCTTCTTCTTCCCCTTTTTCCCCTTCGCGCCTTTTTTTCCCTTCTTCCCTGGGTCTGTGACAAGCTTTGAGTCTTCCTCCTCATCCTGAGGCTGAGGTTCTGGTTCTTGTTGGACTTGGGGCACCGGATTCTCCTTTAGTGGAAGGCTCTCTTTGACAAAAGCCGGCAAAACCGGCTCATCTTTGGGAAGATCATCTTCATCGTCCCAGATAGCACAGGAGTCCTCTGGTCTAGACATTCTTGGAGAGGATGGTGGCGAAGGAGCCGGCGGTGGAATGTGAGAATGGGTCACAGGTGACATGGGTTCTCCGTACAGGGAGCCCTCTTGTTGATCAGGCGCTGTCGGGCGACTGGGAACGGTGTAATCTCCCGTATACGCAAATTCACAGAAGCCAGTGAAGGTCTCGACATCTTCGTCCTCCAGAACCGCAATGCGATGCCTGGATTCACGAGTGATTCCGTTGTTCATCAGCCCGTCCAGCCGTGAAGAGACATGTTTGGCGAGGCCAGACTGGATCGTGAGCTTCGAGTGGCCAGGTCCGATAAGAAAGGTGAATTGCGGCGAGTTGATGATACTGCATTTCCGAAAGAAGGCCAACTGGTCAGCGGGCTAGTTTATATCGCGGGCTCTTTTGTGCTTTCTTTCTGTGCGCCACCCATAGCGGCAGGCATTATTTTTCGAGGACAGTAGGAAAGATAGTGCCAGTATTGCAGTTTCTAGTGACTTCGCATAGGCCGTTGTAGGCGGCCTTCACCATCCACTGTAATTTTGAGCGTACCTTCTGAAATCCGGGCCTGGGACCGACGCCATTTTCGTAGTCGCTTTGAGAGAGCAAAAGTGCTCTTTCGCTTAATATCCAAAAGACGGAGTAAACAAAATCAAAGACCAAACCGAAGGAATCAAACGCCGGGGGTATTATCGCTATCGCACAAAAAAAAGTCGACACAGAAAAAGACGGAGGATGTGACAAGGAAAAGAAACCATGCAGCGGCAACCTCCCCCTTCTTATAAGGAGTCACAGAGTTGGAGTCACCGCGGGCCGGCGCGGTTTCAGATGCCACAAGGTCTGAAGCATATGTATGGAGCGCCGACGTTACTTTGCGCCTGCATGAATGGCTGTCATTGCCAGGCCTGTACGTGCAACTATTACACGGGGGTGAGCGATGCGGAGCTCCCATTTCTTCTCGAACCAGGCTCGAGACCGAATATGAGAGATTTCAGCAGCTTGAACGCACACAAAGACGCGAAACTGGCTTCCTTCCTGCATGAAAAGGCATGCAAGGCCAGGGATGAACAGAGTTGCGGTGACAGCCCACTGGCGAATTGGTGCCCAACGGAGGCGCTATTGCTGCAGCCATGGCTGCCCGGATCTTGGCTGGTTTGGGAGAATGAACGCTTCTGGACCGCTGGCGGGCCAGACCTTGAGCCAACGCTTGACAATGAATTAGCAAAAGGCCCCTTTGCGCGGACTGTGTGGGTTACTCAGTCGGGTATGGATACTCGATGCTAGAATAATGGAAGCCCCATCGGCGGTCAAGAGACGTTGTCGGACGAGCTAGAGGGCCAGCGCACTCCAGCACAGAAGAACCTGTTTGCAGTCTTCGTCCAGCTCCGCATTGTCTGAGCACTTCGTTACACCGCGAAGTGATGGCGAGGTTGACAAACGGTGGAAGTTGATGCTTTCTGATGTCTAAATGCAGATGAAACGCCGCATAGCGTCCTCCACGTCGACGATGTTTCCAGCACAATGAGAGACACGACCTGACCAAGCGTATAGTCGTAGATAATATGCTGGTGTGTACTTACATTCTAAATAATACATATATGTACATTGGATGTTCGTTATCATCGACGTTTGACATGGCGACATAGTATTTCAATGCACCAGCCTGACACTCCGGCTGCCGGGCTCCCATTCTCTCAGTCCATCACGGATTGTGTACCAAAATTTCAGCTTCGAACAGAGCTTCGTGGCAACGTCTATGTCTCCGGTCTCGAAAGCCCTTCCCATCTCGTCCACAGTCTGCATTATCCGCTCTTCGTTCTCAACCTTTAACCCGGTAATTACGGTCTCGTCTTCCGCCTCTTCGACCGCTTCCTGCACATCCATCACCTGCATGAGCGTTTCCGGGCTCTGGGGGTGTTTGTTCGCGCCATCCTCGGCCGTCACATCTATGTCATGTTGAGACGCGAGTAGATATTGAGCGCGAGATAGCGGATCGCTTAACGCACGGTAGGCTTCATTTATCCGTGACGAAAGGGCTTCCGCTTTACGCTTAGACGGTCCCTCGGGAAATTTGTCCGGGTGCGCGAGACCCTGTAGGGCAAGGAACTCGCGACGAAGGTCTCGTAGAGAAATATCAAACGAGCCGCTGGGTGGAGGGCCGTTGGGGATAGTTTTTGGGAACATAGTATAGTGAGTGGTAATATCTGGAACGTTTATCGCGGAGGATGATGATGGCTCTTCAGCGGACGAATTTGTTGATTGTGTAGCCGCTTCGGGGGACTGAGAAGCGGCATTCGGAGACGAACATCGGAGTGAGAAAGACGGCGAGGAGCTAAGCTGGCGCAGCTGCAAGGATTTCTGAGCGTATGGTAATATTGGGCGAAGAAGACAACGCTTCCCGCAGTGCCGAGTAGTATGCTCCCAGGTTTGAATGGATATTTGGTGAGGAAAGCACTGATGGATGCGCCGGATGGCGGTGGAGGAGATAGTCTTCTGCATAGTCTTTGAGATCAGGTGTATCATGCGCTAAAAGGCGGACATATGGTATCAGGACGTTCTAAGTAGTGATATGGGATGTAATAAGTTAATACTTGATAATTCGAGGCGGTTTTGTTTTTATCTGATGGAAAGATGGAATCTGATAAGATAACCAGCATATTTATCAGCGTAACTATTACATAAACTCGGGATATACTTCAGCCGGGCCGCTTTTTGATACAAAACAACTTCGGCGTCAACTTTCCCGTCCTCTTCTCACGGTCAACATTGAGACTCAATGTGTACGGCTTTTTTACAGCTTAACTAAATGATCAAGTGACGGAAATCAAGAAGGATGGTATGTTGTGTGGAAAGTTTGTATATAAGGATTACTCCGTAGATACAAAGGAATACTCGATCAAAGCCTTGTACGCCGCAGAGAAGTGCCAAAATGCGGTCCTGGCTGAGCCTCAAGCCACAGTTTCATCCCTGAGTCTTGAAACACGGTGTCTTGCCTTGTCTTGCGATCTCATGAATTTGGCCAATATCAACAAAAATTCAACTCTTTTGCCAGCCATCCAATTGGTGTTTTCCCCCGCATTGTGATGTCGAGATTCATTTGCCCATTGGTCTGTAGCTGAGAGCCTTGGTCTAATGTTAGGCAGCATTACTGTCTTTAGGCGACAGGGACGCACACGAAGTCGGAGGATTACGCATAAGCTTGGGGCTGTGCAGCAATCGAGGAATCTCTTAACGGCAAGTCATATATATCGTAAGCGCCTACTAAGTTACCATACGTTACCGCTGGGGTTCCGCGGCCGCCCAACCAGCGTTCTCGAGCTGGAGTCATGGAATTCTATATAAAGCCGGAGTCTGAGCATTCCAAGGTTCCGTTGCGATGATGAAATTGAGTGAAAAAGCTGGCAGGACCATGATTTTTGTTTGATCGTTCGTTGTTCCGTTCGATATACGGCATTTTTTAAGGCGAAATCCACTCTGTTCGCGACTAGATGACCGCCGCGTTCGAGCTACGGGCTCGTAAGTCGTTTTCTGTCTTCGATAAAGCGAGTCTGCCGAAGATTTCTTGGAAGAAGAAGAACCAGGACGGGGGCCTGAACGATGTCGTTCAGCAGGATACCCAACCACCGTACGAGCGCCTTTTGACACAAGGGGAAGACCTTGAAGTACTGTTTCTTACATCTCTATAGAACTAGGAGCAGGCCGTTTTCATACTGGGATAGACTACCGCCCGAGCTTATTGTCAGTATATTTGGACTCTGTCGGCTTCAGGATCTCGGAAAGCTGCTACTCGTGTCCCAGAAGTTCAGGAATCTATTGCAAATTCACGAAGACGCCATCACGCGAGAGTATCTGCGCATACGACGACATGGAACATTGCCATCGCAACATAACAAGCCAAGTCGATATACACGAGCTCCTGAAGATGACGTAGTATTGCTCTCTGATCTATTTCCACCATCTATCGAGAACTCGAGTAATCGCGAAAATTTTACGTTTCGATACCTTACCGACTTACGACGAAGACAAGCAGTGTGTTCAAATCTGTCATACTACCTTGCAGACCATATTCTGGACAGGCTGACGGAGGAGAGCCAGTCCTGGATGAAGTCGGTGTCTTATCTCCCGAAGCAAATGCAGCAGAAGATAATGGAACGTGGCAGCGCCCTGCTTCAATCTAAACTCACGCCTCTCATGTAAGGCGAGCCTATGCCCTCCTATTCCCACCCCACCATAGACTAAAAGCCTACATCTAACTCTCTGATACATAGGTTCTACGTCATGTTCTTTCTTCAAAAATACGAGAAGGCCCGCCTTGAGCTCCAGGATTCTCTTTACGAAGCTTACAAGGCCGGAAAACTCCCCGTCCCCGTCCAGCCTCGCGATCGTTCCATCATGTACCGAAAGCTCCAAACCAAGATTCTCCAGGCTTACCCCTTCACTGACTCCAAGGCTTTGATATCGGTCCACCATTGTTTCCGTCTGCTGCTCTCTGCCCTCAGCCGGGCCCTCGTTTCAGAAACCCCAGCCAGGGCATCCTGTGAGAAGTTTATAATCATGCTCCTTTCTACTTCAGGTCTAGAGAGGGTTACGGAGTTTTTTGCCGCCGAGAAGGGAGGAAGTGGCCAGCGTGCAATGCGGAGAGAATTTATGCGGAAAACACAACTAGATTGGGACTTATACAGAAACGATGCTAAATCCGTGAAGGTGTTTGACGGTCTGAGCGTCGACTGTCACTATCCTCCGCTGATGACTGAGATATGGATTGGGCCAGCTGTCGAAGAGATATCTAGACGCGAACTTCTCATGCAGCATCGTAATGAGGATTTTGTGACGCTGTGGGGCGATGCGCATATAAGTCTTGGATGCAATTACTGCGCTAGATCGGACGCTGCGATACAGTGGCAGGCATGACGCGAACGGTTGCTCGGCATATAACGAGTCCTAAGCCTAAAACCATGTCCTCAATCGTTATCTGTTAGTTAAACCATGTGCTCATGAGTTACTGCTAGGCCACATTTTGACTTGGAGTTTATATAGCTTTCAATTGGATATTTCTTATCATCCGGGCTGGTCTCGGAATAATCTTTTGCACATGTATTATCGACTTTTTAGTTGTGCTCTTTGCCTGAGAGAGAAGCCCCGTATAGTGATGTAAGGATTGTTGCACTCCAGACTATGCACCAAGCAGACGTTAAACTAATATTACGTTGCAACGTATGCTGGGCTCGATCGGCTGTGGGGACTAGTGCGGCCGAATCGAAACGATATAAAAAGCGCCTAAACGCCGGCGGTGCTTGGCTTGCTTAATCAGTGTTTTGAGTCTTCTTCCGACTGTACTATGCACTGCTATGTTTGCCTGGTGAGCTTCAATGATTCCCAATCCTATCATGGAATGGGAGCTGTTCGAAAAGGAGATTATTCGAGGCCCCATAGTTTGACAGTGCGATCGTGTCCACAACTGGCAATCCATCTTGCATCGTCACTGATGTCGGTACTCAGGACGTTTCCTGAATGGCCTTGGAGAGACTTCACCAGCGACCAGTCATCCGCACTGAAGATGTTAACGTTTCTATCAAATCCGCTGCTAACAAAGAAGGTTCCCGCCTTTTTAGGTTCCTGAGGCGCCTTTGGCTGGTCTGTTTCTGCAGTAGGCGTTATATCCATCATATCTCCGTTTTGGTCTTGCGTTGATGTCGTCGGTAGAAGGGATGCGGAATCGCTGCCCTTGTACCACCTCAAGTCTGACACGACGCTCTTATGTGCTCCAACGCCGCCTGCATTGCGAACCTGGCGAAGATCCCAGCACTTGACCCAGCCGTCTCCTGACCCGGAGAGGATACGGTGTCCGTCAATCCCCCAGTCTAGAGCATATATCTCGCGGATATGCCCTTCTAGTATCATAACTGTCCGGCCTGTACGAAGGTCCCAGATTCTTCCAATACTGTCGAGTCCACCACTTGCCAGGAGTGACCCTTCTTGGTTGAATGCAACGCTATAGACACCTCGAGAGTGGCCCTCCTGCAGAAGCAATTCCGCCTCCGTTTGTACGTCCCATAGGCGCCAGGTAGTATCAAAGGATGCAGATGCAAGATATTTCCCAGATGGATGAAACTCAACGCGACAGATCCTGTCAGAATGGCCAGTGAGAGTCGCGATCGGTGTATCCTTATCGAGAGACCAAAGGTTGATGTTTCCCTCACCCCCTCCTGTGGCTAAATTTAAGGAGGACTCAGAGACGTTGGATGTTGGCAGCGTGGCTCCGGGAAACCACGAGAGCCCACCAATTCGATCTGTATGGCCGCGAAGACTGGCCTTTTCTTCAAGGTTCGGTACGCTTAACAATCTGACGCCTCCGCTCCAGTTTCCAGCTGCCAATATTTCGCCATTTGGAGAGAATCTGGTGATGCTCACAGGCCGGTCTCCAGCAATTTGAGATCCATATAATTCAAAATTGGCTAGTTTTTCTCTTATGGCCTTTCTGTGCTTCACGTGGGTTCGAAGGGGTATGCTAGATTCATCCTTTTGCCGTTCAATCCTTGCCTTTGTCCGCGGTAATGAAAATCTCGCAATGTCTCTTCTTGCCGCGAGGAGCGCTTGTGAGCCTTCGGTGTAGAATTCTTCCTCTTGTTCATGATCCTCCTCCTCCATATCCACGTCTTCCGCAGCCAGTTCTTGTGCGCCAACTTCATTTGCACCAGCTGATAGCTGCTCCTCTAGAGCAGCCAACACCTCCCTCAACCTGTCGCGTCTGTCCGTAGAATCTTCGCCAAATAGCGTGATGGGATGCCCTAGCTCACGCAGCCGAGCCTTAACCCTTCCATCGTCTGTAGGTACGGCGATAGCAGCTGCTCGCCGCTTTCTTTCAAACTGTGACAGTATAGCAGATGCCTTTTCGGGGGCTATACCCGCAGCAGCGGACGGTATATCGTAGTCGTGGTCGAGGGCTGTCCAGCTTGTTAGGAGGACTTACAGAGCTATGAAGAGACTGGAAGCGACTCACGTATGTTTTCAAGGTCAACTCCCACGTCAGTATCCTATAAAGAGCACCTGTATCAGTTCTGGATGATTGTATCGATATCCGCAATGGACTGACCTCAGGTACATCTTCCACGTAGACTCGCCGCGAGGGATGCATGACTGCCTTGATACCAGCCGAGCTGGAGATTCTTGATTCTTAAAAGCTATTGAGCCTGGATGGCAGCGCAATCTCACTGGAAAAACTGTGGCGGATGATGAAGGCAAGCTGGAGCTTTCTTTTGGCGGTGGTTTCGGACCCTTGGCCTTGTTTTGTTAGAGAAATAAAATAAAGAATCTCCAGACATCCTTTATATCCTCGACAACACAAAACCGGCGGCCGTTCTGAAGCCCTGGACGGACCTATCGCTGAAAGTATTCTTCAAGCGCAATCATCCATAGATATTGCTGCTGTCGTCAACATCCAATGCGTGACGCGCGCGCCTGAAGAGTTCGAAACAGCCTACTGTGCAAATGCTCACAGGAGCATTTGTCTTCTGGAAGGCCGCGAAACTGGAGGATAAGGGACCAGCAGCGAACTACTGCTGATGGCGACGGTAGCAGTCGCTTCCAGAGCTTCCGGCTTTGCTCACTCTCAATACCGCAGCCTTTACGATGTCTTGCCTCGACGCATTCGAGTCCCCGTTTCGTCGCCGAGAATACGATACGATGGAGATAGGAGAGGCTTCCATAGCGGTGTACCGCTCGCATCGCGGCCAAAGATGTCATTTCGATTAGCAGTCTCATCTTCTGGAAAAGGACGGCGATTCAATCCCGACTACAATTTCTCCAACTTCCATCCCCAGGTTCACGACGTCCTGGGTATGCAGGCAAGCAAGAATTATTTCGAAAGGAAGGCCTCCAGGCCGGATAGTGGAGAGGATGCTTTCTTTATCAGCAAGATTGGCTACGAGGAGAATTCTTTTGCATTCGGGGTGGCAGACGGAGTCGGGGGATGGAGCGAATCTGGGATTGATCCCGCGGATTTCTCGCACGCCTTTTGCGGTCATATGGCAGAAACATCCTTGAATTGGGACTCATCAGCTGAAAGTTTGCGAGCTAAATCATTAATACAGCTGGGTTATGAAAAGACTTTATCGGACAGAGCAGTGTTTGCCGGAAGTAGTACTGCATGCATTGGAGTGGCTCGAAGTGATGGCTCGGTGCAGCTTGCGAAGTATGCCTTATCCCCTTGTTTTTCTTCTAATGGTAGAATATCTTTTATTAACTATGCATCCCAGTCTCGGCGACTCTGGTTCTCTTCTATTCCGCCTGGCAGCAGTGCATCACTACTCAGCCCCCCAAACCCACGATTTTAATACACCCTATCAACTCGCCGCTGTGCCGGAATTAATTCGAAGGCAATCTTCCTTGTTCGGCGGGAAGCAGTTTGAAGATCTTCCCCAAGACGCTATGGTTACAAATTGCTCGCTTCAACACGGGGACGTTCTGGTCCTAGCAACGGATGGCGTTTTCGATAATCTGAACAACCAAGAAGTTCTCAAGCTTGTCACTACGCGAATGATGGGCTCTGGCGCTTGGGCAGGGACCTCAGATATGGGGATCTCAGCAACAGACGATCTTGACCAACTTACTAAACCGAACGGACTCGGTGGTAGAAGTAAGCGGAGAAAGTCTGCAAGACCCGCCGGCACTCCGGAAGAAATAATTGCTGAAGGAAAAGACCAGACTTTGCAAGCACTTTTAGCTGTGACCATAGCGGGAGAAGCTAAAATTGCAAGCATGGATTTTCGACGTGATGGGCCATTTGCGAAAGAATACCAGAGACATCGCCCTTGGGACCACTATAGAGGAGGCAAACCGGATGATATCACCGTTGTCGTCTTAGTTGCCGTCGAAGAAGGCCGATCTATGAGCTCTCAGCCCTGAAAACCCCCTCTTGATACCTCGTTTCCAATTCACATCTATTCCAACTCATTTTTTGCGTCATATACTGGGACTCCATATTAAGGAGCCTTCGGAGCACCCAGTCTGTTTTAATACATCCGGCTTCAACTACATGTCATTGGCTAAATCTGCACGTTTCAACCTCTTTCCATATCTACTTCACTGAGTAGGTATTTAGCTCTGTCTGCGCTTTCTCTTCATTACTCGGCGGCAACCTACAATTAGGCAATGGGTTATACATTTCATTATTATAGTGTTTCGGAACGCAATAGAGAACCTTTCACAGGCAATTTTTGGTATACAAGCCGGGCTCCATTGGTACTTCAATAATTCATTCTTTCATTCGTCCTTCAAATTCGTCCCAGATGTTACCTTTACCGTTTCTTGGAATAAGCAACGGAGAGTTCAAGTTTCAGGCCTATAGGACACAATTCTCCCCCAAGTGTCTGCAGTACCCCATATTCCTCTCCTCAGACAGCTTAACTGCACTATCTGTGAATGATCGACGAAAAGATTGACGTCAATGCCAAATTCACGGATATACCAACTGAAGACCTTGGGGTCGGCAGCTATACAGTCGGGGGAGCCAGTGACCCTTCGTCAGTACCTGACTCTTTTTAAGTGGAACTAAATCAAAAACTGACCTTCAAACATGACTTTTTCTTGAGGTAGTTCTTTCATAATTTGCGAGACAACGTCAGTCCTCCAGTCAGTGACGTTTTCTGTAATTCCTTCGCTCTCAATCATGAGCCGTTCAACGCCGGCATCGATGAACCTCTTCCCCAGGTTGATCAACTTCCCGGGGTCGCTCGTGCCAATTTGTTGGAGCTCGCTAGTCTCCGTATCTAATCGATCACCAGGAACGGAGATGTCAGACTTGCTTAATATAAGAATGTAGGGGAAATTACCTCCTCCAGCACCGAATTGGATCCCCAGCTCTGGCTTTGGTTTCAGCCCATACGACTGAACCCTTTCGACAAGGCGTAACCAGTCATCTTCGGGGATTGATAGAAACCCAGCAGACAGCTCGACAACGTCAAATCTGCAGTTTTTAGTACTGGATCAATTATAAATAAGATAGTTTATCTGCAACTTCATACCCGAGATCTTTACATTTTTTGAAATAGCGATCCAGAATTGAAGCATTATCGGGATGCGTGAGAAGATGCTCTGCCCATCCTCCCTGATACAGCTTAGCAATGCATCTTATTTCATCCCTTGGGAAGTGGGCATACCGTGGAAACATATGCACCATTCTGATGGGCAATATCGATCAACTCTTTCAATTTCTCTTCATAGAAAAGAGAGAAGGACCCTATGAGGATGAGAACAGCTCATCAAGTTCAAAGAGGCTCATATACTCACCGCCTGAGAATTTTAACCCATCAACATAATCGCCCATCCTATGCTCGCATTAGAGCTATTTTAACAAACGTTGGGACATTATTTCTCACGTCTCAAAGATGTCAGAAAGATATCGCTTTCCCATGACCTGAAATTAATACTTTCTTAGTGCCAGTCTTTGGACATCTCGTTGATTCTGCTGTACCGCATAATATGGCCCTCGGATCTCTGTGACTCCTTTTTTCCTCGGTTTCGACGGGAGCGAGTTTGATCCCGCAAACCCGAGGCCATGCTGTTTGTCCTGGAGCAGAGTCTTGACAGGCGCGCCTTTCGAACGAGATGGCGAAGTCGAAAGCCATACTCTTGATATTCCACATGCTTTCCAAGGTCTGCTCAGGGCGCTGCAAGCCCCTATCGTTGGCCTCGACATCAGCAACATGATGTTTCATGTTTTGATATTGGGTATTGCAAGGAGATAATCCTCTGTCAGACAAGATGGATGTATATGCCGCCGGTTGCTGATTCATGTCGCATTATGATGTCATTCAGTCGACTCTTGTTTTTATTAGCTAGAGAAGTAGAAGGTAGCAGTTAAATACAGAGATCGACTGCTGTTTACATGCGCCTTAGCCGGTCCTGTAAGTAGAGATATGTAGTTCTTTATTTGAAACGGTCTCGTCTATCTAGAAGCTGGATGATGCACAACGCCCACTAACAGCGCTTTACCGCACAATCAAATACTAGATATTCAAGCGACTATTATCCTATAGAGCATCTATCTCCGTCTTAACTCGCCAGACAGCGGCTACACATATATAGCTGGGTATCTGTATCTATACCTACTGCCACGCCCAGAATGTAAGCCACTAGCTAATTCCACCACATCCCTACTATTCTCAGAGTATTGCCACGGGGTCCTCCTCTGGCCACTTCGCCTTCGATCGCGATTTTTGGTCTTTGATTCTTCTTCTTCTGCTCGAAATCGCGCCAGAAGAACCCGGACTGCGCTTCTCTCGGTGATCTTCGTCCTTGCGCTGTCGATAAACGCGTTGGCCCTGGAAGATCTCTTGTTTGCCTGTCGCCTTTCATCTGTTGCTTTCGTCTGTTGGCTCTCCGCGTTGACAGCGCTGTTGACCTTCTCAGGCTGATATTATACCCCCTGGGACGAATCCATCAGCCTCTGCATCTACACGCTCTCTTTACTGCTCTATACTACTGGCAAGAAGATTTGACCAGGCCTTTTACAAGTTCGCCTTTTGCATCGGATACACTGCGCAGTCCAACCGTTGGACCGTTGCGATTCGCCTCCGTCGGTTTTTGACGACGCTGAGGACTCTTGATATCACGCAAGCTGCCCCTGAGAGCCATCTACGGGCTATATCTCCTTTCTGGACCGTCGAGAGACGAAGAGACGACCCTCTCGCCCGCCACTGCGCCGCCAAGTGGACGGTCACCAGCCGGACAGGGGGCTCTCCTACGGCCTTCGCCTTCGTACAGCACTGCGGCAGCCGGTAGACACGCTCTGAAGTACCGTACGCAGTCTGAGAGCGATTCTACCGCGACCTTGCCGGGGATTCTCGCTGTCGCGGGCAGCTCTCGTGGTGGTCGCCAACAACCCACGCGTTTTTCCTGTTTCACGCCATTTTTCGCGCACCCAGATCCATCCACTCCAGCCTGCGCAGAAAAACCCAACCCCAAAATTTCCTCGGCTACCCGACCATCCACCCCATCGCCCATCGCCGCCAGCCACCACGCGTCGTCCGGCCTCTGCTCATTGATCCTCCGCCGCCCGTCTGTCGTCTGCTCTGCCCGCCATGGCCGACGCCGGTGAGCCTGCGCTCCGTCCTGTCCCTGCTGGTGTTGTTGGAGCTGGAGCTGACCGCCTGTTGTTGTTGTCCGCAGAACCCGTCACGGCACCTGAGCCGTCGCGTCCCGAACAGCAGGAAGCTGAGCCTGTGCTGAAGGAGGCGGATCAATCCAACGGTTACTACCCTCCTACACCTCCTGCCGTCCCCCTTTCGATGCGTGAAGCTAACGAGTCGCGGCGTTGCCAGACACAGAACCCACCGATGCTCCCGAGAAGGCGCTCCCGGAGTCCACGGACAATGCTGAGGAGCAGCAGCCAGCTGAATCCGCTGCCAACGCGGAAGCAGATGAGGCTGCAGACAAAGATGATGGCGGAGACGGTGGCAAGGCTACCGGTACGACCGATCAAGCTGCAACCGAAACAGCTACCAACGGCACGCCATCGACCACCAAGAAGGCTGCCAATGGCAAGCGTAAGTCGTTCGGCACTCCGGGCCCCAAGAAGCTCAGCAAGAAGAAGTCCATGGTGCGCATCTACCACCTGGACGTGCAGCCAGGAGAGACCTATCTTGCGCGGATGAAAAGTCATGCCCCATGGCCCTCTATCGTCTGTGACGAGGAGATGCTCCCGCAGAGTCTGCTGTCGACGCGTCCCATGACCACCAAGAAGCCCGACGGCACTTACGCTGAGGCCTACGAGGATGGAGGCAAGAAGGTCAACGACCGAACGTTCCCGGTCATGTTCATGCACACGAACGAATTGTGAGTGACACACCACCCATTGGCGTATAGCAAATGAAGGTATCATTTACTAACGTTCCCGGTAGCGCATGGATTCCAAACATGGACCTCACCCCATTGAAGGCCGAGGATTGCAAAGACGTCCCGGAGAAGGGCAAATCGAAGGCCCTCCTCGCTGCCTACCAAGTTGCTGCTGAAGGCCACGACCTTGAATATTTCAAGACTATGCTTGCCGATCATGAACGGGCTTTGCAGGAAGACCTAGACGAGAAGGAGGCCAAAGCAGCTGCCAAGGCGGCTAGGGAGGAGAAGAAAAAGCGAAAGAGCATGGAGGTGGTCGACGATGCCGAAGACGAGGACGTGGAGGAGTCGGGAATGAAAAAGAGCACCAAGAAGCGCAAGAAGGATTTGGAGAGCGAAGGAGAGCAGGAAAAGGTAAGCGTCTGGCTTTTCTCTACCTCGAAATTCGGAGGGATGATTTTGGCACTAATGAGGAGCAATTGTAGCCTGTGAAGACGCCCAAGCCTGTCACCAAGCTGAAATTGACCACACCAAAGGCTCCTGGCACCGCTGAGGAAAGTGGTAAGAAAGCGGCCGGCTCGGCCAAAGCGCCAAAGCGGAAGTCGAAGAAAGCCGCGAAGGCCGATGTTAGCGATGAACAGGTAGAGAACCCCAAGGAAGCCGAGAAGCCAGTCAATCCACAGGAGGCGGAGGTAAAGCGCAAGAAAGAAAGTAAGTAGGCAAAGTCAAGTATTCCTAGATCTGCTTTGCTAATCATCGTTATTCAGTCCTATATCTTCGCCACAAGCTGCAGAAGGGGTTCCTCACCCGGGACCAGGCGCCAGAGGAGGCTGAGATGGACACCATGTCCACCTACATCAACAGGTTAGAAATGCATACCGATCTCGAAGTAAGCATCATACGGAGCACCAAGATCCACAAGGTCCTCAAAGCCATCATCAAACTACCCACCATCCCTAAGGAAGAAGAACACAACTTCCGAGGACGAGCTGTCAAAATTCTCTCCAAATGGAAGCAATTGCTAGAATCAGACATTCCATCTGCGGGCGAGGCCACCGCTTCGGAGAAGCCGACGTCTAATGGCATACACAAGAAGGGCAAGGCCGGTGACAAGAAGGCCAATAAACCCGATGAGAAGAAAGACAAGGGCAAAACCAAGCAAGAGGAAAGGACCGAAGAAGCCGAAGAAACTACCGCCGAGCCGTCCAAGGACGGTGACATCTCTATGGTTGACGCCGATGACGTGAAACCTGAGGCTGGGGATGAAAAACCTGAGGCTGAAGCTGAGAAGAAACCTGAAGTCGAGGATGAGAAAAAACCTGAAGCCGAAGATGAGAAACCAGAGGTCGAAAATGAGAACCCTGAAGTCGAAGCTGAAGTCGGGGCCGAAAAGGACATAAACGCCGAAGAGGAGAAACAAGACGAGGAGGCTGGTACTCCTGCAAAGGATGTCGATGCCATGGAGATATGAATTAGAAACGTAGGTTTGAAGCCTAATCGATAGATCCACGCGGGTACGCTTCACACTACCCCTTCTCTAAACAACCTGGAACCGCAGTTTTCCAGCGACGAAAATTTTCAGACTGACCGTGTGTGTGCATTTTCTCTCAGAATCAGAGGGGTATGGCAGCAAAAAATATCCGTATTTACAGCCACAACAACCCTACTTGAACATTTCTTCTTCTTTTTTCTGCTAATTATGTCTCCTTGAGTGTCCTCATCCCCATGGGCAACCAGGGTGTTTCATCTTGTTCATTATTAAATCTTTCTTATTCCATTTCTTATGTTTCCTGGACTGACTGTGTATTATGCTGCAGTTTGTGTGTATTCTGATAATGCTATGGGCTTTTTTATCCATCATCAACATATGTCTTTAGCCCTTGGGTCTGAGTTCAGCCGGGGAAGCCCGCGAAATCCTCTATCACTGGAGAAATTACATACTAAAATAGCATACTACCGTCGCCCGCCTATGGTTATGACTGGTTTCCCTCGTCCCCCATTTCCCTTCCTCGTCTCTGTCATTCTCATGAATCCGTTGTGGAATCTATTTATTGGCTGTCATCGAACAAGAGCCAAATCAGAATCACGAACAAAGTGGAAATATCTTAGAGATAGTTAACGAGTACTGTCCGATTCTTATCTATTCCTATGTCCATTTTCTTTCTTTCTGTAGCAACTCTTGGCAGGTTTTTGCATTCAACTTTCCGACTCCAACTGCATCAACTTGACTGGTTCTTTGTTTGACTGACCTGGACACCCGCTGGTACAACCTATCATAAAGACGCGGTGTCCGTGATACATACACCAAATCCTAATTTGGTTGCAAACCGCCCTATGCCGCTATTGGTGCTTAATCGGTCTTCATCGGCAAGTAGCCGACAGGAGCACCAAGTCAACTAGTTGATTGGACGCCACCGATTGTTCACCATCGCTGATAGCTCTGGCGAAACGAGATAAAAGCTGGCGAGAACACCTTTCGTATTAAGAGAATCATGGGGACTCGACAATGTCTCCTCCTGGGCTGTCTACCGGAGAGCATTTAGAAGACGGGATACAGCTTCAAAGGTATAAATGCACTACATCAAGTACAAACCCGGAGGGTAACTGCTGTGACTAGATTTACTGATCTTTGGTGTAGGTACTCAAGAGGACGGAAAAGGGAGGAAAATGAAGAGGAATCTTGTGGTGATGTCTCTGATTTGGATGAAGGTCAGATCGAGCAAGGCAGACTACTCTTCTCACCTACTCATCAGGAGGATGAAGAGCAAACCACCGTCCCGGATTCGGTCCATGATAGTTTTGCAAATGATCCGTTTCAGCCATTGAGCACCAAAAAGCCTCCAGGAGGGGAGGAGGAAAGAATACTCACATTTCGAGCGCTGCTCGTAGGGGTTCTTTGCGGAACACTAGTGAATGCATCAAACATATACTTGGGCCTCAGGGCCGGTTGGACGGCATCAGCAAACATATTTGGAGTGAGTCAACTTTTAATATACTCCAGAGAACTACCACTAATAAATACCCTGTTAATACCCTGTTAATGACAGTCGATCATCGGATTTGCGGTTCTCAAGTCATGGTCCTCCAATTTTGCCCCGTCTTCTGTTCTAGGCGGCTTCTTTGGGCCACAAGAGAACAACATCGTTCAAACCGCCGCCACAGCCGCAGGTGGAATGTCGAGTGTTTTTGTTTCTGCATTTCCGGCTATGTATCAACTGGGTCTGCTTGACACTCCGTGGAAAGACTTCATCCGGATGACTACCCTGACTGCAGCAGGGGGTTATTTTGGGCTGTTCTTTGCAACACCTCGTATGACGCCCACTGATGACACTATATCGGCATTTTATTAATGGCAGGAGTAGTGCGAAGGTTTTTCATATTTCAGGTCGCAAGGGAACTCAACCTAGTGTTTCCGTCCTCTTCAGCTACCGCGATAACTATTTCCAGTATGCACCTCGCTGCTGGTGGGTCACAATTAGCCCGCCGAAAGATGATGGCTTTGAGTTTTGCGTTCGTCTTTGCACTGGTGCTTAGAATCATATCACAATATGCTTTGGGAATACTTTGGGTAAGGATATGTTTAGACTACTTACCCCTTCTTCAAACTCCTTATTTCTAAAACAGTGTCGCTAATTGATAAATATGCACGCAGGACTGGCATATCTTTACCTGGTTAGCCCTATTAGGAGTTTTACCTTCAACAATGTTTTCAATTGAAAGCTGGGGCTGGTTTTTTGAATGGACTCCAGCGTTCATAGGCACGGGTATGCTAGTTGGGATGAATGTTGCTCTATCCTTTGTATTTGGGTCTATATTAGCATGGTACTTTTGTCCGCTGCTCTTTTTGGAAACAAGCGAAAAAAGATCTAACCAATTTTCATCATCTTAGGGGCATTGTTGGACCAGTTATAACACGACACGGACTTGCTTTTGGGACACCGGCGTCCGAAGACAGTAAATGGGACGGGTTAATGGTTTACAGCTCCTTTACTAAAGAGTTTGCCAACGCAACACATCCGAGTCCTAGGTACTGGCTGCTCTGGCCTGGCGTGGCTTGTATGATAGTCGTTGGATTTACAGGTATCCAAAGCTTTCTTCCCCTAGCGTCGACCAATACTAATGACGCTTAGAACTTGCCTGTCAATGGAGGGTTTTCTGGCTCACTGGGCTAGAGATATATAAGGGGATTCGAAAATATATACTCTGGCTGAGAACAAAGGAAAATAGCTATATTTCTATCTCTAGAGGTGAAGCAGAGATTAAGGAACCACAAACAGGCCAAATCAAGCAATGGATGTGGCTTCCAGGCCTTATATGCGTGCTTGTATTAACATGTTTAATTAGCAACGTACAGTACGGCATCCCAGTGTCTGCTTCGCTGCTTTCGCTCTTCCTTGCATTTATATTTTCATTTATTGCTGTTCAAGCAACCGGAGCTACAGGTAAAGCCGCCTTTCCCTAACTTTGAGTATAGGGATAGAGCACTCACATTGAAGTAGATATCACGCCCTTGACTGCAATTTCTAAAGCCTCTCAGCTTGTGCTAGGTGCAACAACCCGTGGCCCTGAGTGGTCGTTAGACAGATCTCAGAGAGTCAACCTACTTGGCGGAGCGCTCTCCAGTATTGGTGCAAATCAAGCATGCGGTGAGCTCCCAATTTTTTTTTAAGAAACAAAATATAGTAATATCTACCAGATCTTACCGGTGACTTTCGGGTTGGATTCCTTCTCCGCACTCCTCCACGCACACAATATGCTGCTCAAGCAATCGGTACATTTTTTGCAGTCTTTCTTGCGCCGGCAGTTTTCTCTGTGTTTACGAGTGCATATCCTTGCATTCTTTCTACGGACAGCGAATATCACAGCAATAAAAACACGACAGCCCCTTGTCCTTTTACAGCTCCAGCGGCATCCGCCTGGCGGGCCGCAGCTGTCGCCGTGACGGACCCAGATTTTCCGATCCCACGATCTAGCATACAGTTCTCTGTGGTTATGGCTATTGTAGGCTGTCTGTTGGTACTAGTCCGCCATAACTTATGGACAAAGGAATGGCTATGGATGCGTGACTACCATCCGAATATGATGACTGTAGCAATGGCCTTTTTGATTCCTACAACCCAATACGGTACCGCAATGCTGACTGGCACTGTAATTGCCTTAATCTGGAAGAAGAAGAATTCTGCCTCCTTTGAGGCATATGGTTATGCAGTTGCGGCTGGGTGTATGGCGGGTGAGGGAATCGGGGGAGTGGTCAATGCTGCGTTGACAATCATGGGAGTAGACGGGGAGAGGTTTGGGACAATCCTCGGTTGCCCTGGAGGGAGGTGCTAAGAGTAGGATGTTTTGAGATCCTGATAATCTGTAGATTACCAACTGATAGAGTGAGTATGAGTATTTGTTCTACAGGCTACGCTGAAGACTTTGCTTTATAGATGAATACTGGCGTTTTCCCATTCATCATGTGAACGCAAACAGTCTCTATGCTGATCTTTAGAATAAGAATCCTAGCAGTATATGATGTAGGGAAGTGGTAGAATTTGCAACCAGCAATAAAGAGATATCTGAATGTAAAACAATTGATGCGAGCTATAGATTCTAATGATATCCCGAGACAATTGAACGACTTAAAAAGAGAATATACAAAACAGATCAAAACAGTCTTCTAAGAAAACAATCTAGAAACAGTGCGTGACTAAACAAGAAAATCAGAAAACATCGAAGACATGATAATAACAAAAGGTATGAAATTTGGATGGGGTTGCGATATTTCGGATGTGTTGCATGGGAAAGAAGCTTCTCATTTGGACAAGAGATTGAGAAATCCGAAGGAATCTCGGAGATAGCGCTCAATTGACAGCCCGTTGTGTGCGATCAGTGTGGGTTGGAAGGTATTCTCTCTAACGAGGAGGATAGCTACCCGAGTAGGTATAGTACGATGAGTCTCTGTTACCAATTCTGTCACCGAAGGATAGGCGGCTTGCGTCCTGAGACAAGATGCGGTCTCTGTATCGCTGCTGATCTTGACGTCCTTGCCGACCAATGCGCTCCAGTGTAGCTGCTTCAAAAGCCTCAGACCTTCTATGAGGATGGTAGACAACACCTACAACGCCATCCCGAGTACTGCTCGAAATCGACCGAAAGGGACCTGCGTCGTTGTAGGGCCTCCTCATGAGGCGATCGCGATCGTTCCTATGAAGTGGGGCTTCCAGTTGGCGCAATGAAGCCGTGCGTGTGTGGTGCTCGAATGGCTGTTCATGAACACCGCGGACTGGGTGTTCATATAATTGCGGGGTATTGCGCCCTGTTTGGTAAGAGCTGAACAGGCTGTACGATCTTGCGTCCCTGTTGCCTTCTTCATTCCTGTATTTATGAGGTTGACCTGATCGAGTCGTGATGCCCTCTAGGTCGCGGTGAATTGCAGCTGCCGCGGTAGTTGCAGGGATACTGCCCCTTGGCGTGTAATATTGCTGCGGTGATATTTGGTTTAGTATTTGATTATAGTATGCGTTCAAAGGAAAGAAGAAGGAAAGGAGAAGGAGCATACTAGTTCACTTATTCTGGACTCGGAAGTGGCTCTCCGGCGGCTGTTGGTGCTGTCCTCGTAAGGATTGGCAATAAGGTAACGCTCGTGAGTGACATCGCGACGACGACGGGGCATCCTTGATTCTCAGGTCTTGGCCTTGAGGATTGGAAGGTGATTGTGTAAGAGCCGGGCTTCTATAAAGCTATCAAAGGTGTGAGAAGGGTATTTGCGGCCTTGTGAATTGAAAGCTTGGGTATTGGATGCCTTGACTTGCTGGTTGACTGTATAGAACTTGGATTCTCGGGGATGTAGGGTATCTTTATAGCTACCCTGATTCCACATATTACTGGCATGAAGTAAGTAGATTGTAGCCCTCAGCTCTAGATTTTGGAAGTATGAATTAGCATGAACCATCAAAGAATACACCAGACCACTTCATCGAGGGGCTGAGCCATATTCCGATCGAGGGCTCTGAGCAGCGAACGTCACTAGACAGCCACAGAAGGCTTAGCATGTAATGCATAGCATTGAAAAGCTGCAACCGCTTAGTAGCAGCACTGCACAGCATCGAAAAAGAGCAATCACTAGGTAGCTAGCTGCTCATGCCTCGGTGCGCATTGTCCAGCATTGAAAAATAATAACGAGGTAGTTGACTGAGTCTCAGAGCACAGTGAGCAGCTTTGAAGGATGGAGTCACCATGCTGCCATCTGAGGCTCAGCACGACTGCACTGGCATTGAGACACGAAATCCACCAGGCAAATACCTAAGCCCCAACAATGGCCGGTCTGGAAAGTCTATTGAGTGTGTCTGGACAGCCTCCTTGTTTCTGACGTGGTCAGCCATAGCCTCAAATAAAGAAAAGACCCCTAGACCTCCATCTGGGTGCGCATGAAATAATTTCATAGGCTCAGAGTGAGTCCTGGAGTGTGTCAAAGCTGCCAGTTTCATGCAACTCCTTGCGCTTCACTTGGGTATTGCGGCACGAACAGCATGGATCTGCTTAAGAGTCATAGCACTCCGCCTCGTTCAGGCCTCCATTGCCGTAATCGACTGGACATTGAGCGTCGACGTGCGACTCTGACTACGCCGCGGAAGAGTTGACGCCGTGTTGACGTTGATGTTTTGACCTGCGGCGTCGGACCAAGCTTGTTCGTGATAGGCTCCGGGCAGGCTTGGCGCCGGGCCCGCCCTTTTGCGGGTTCCACCGCGGCGGCAATTGTGACTAGATCGATATCAGGCGGGCTGAGCAGAGGAGAAAAAGATAAATAGGTCGGAGAATCGCAGTGCTCGCTCTCTATTTCTCTCTTCATCAACTCATTTATCGTGCCCCTCCTATATTCCTTCTAGTGTTGCACCAAAAAGTCGAAGGCACGTCGTGACCATGGCCGACACTGAGGAGCGTTGGTTGACTGAGCTCCGTGCAGAGCGGCTCGAGGGTGAGGGCTGTGAAAAGGGCGTGATAGAATATGACTTCGCAGTCATCATCAAAGGCCTCCTTGAGGGTAAATACGACGCAGAACATGCGGCCAAAGAAGCCGACACCTACTACTGGGACAGAAACCTCGACTCAGGGCCCCTCTTCAGATACCACCCGGATGGATTAGGCCACGTTGAGAGCACTCTCTATGATATCATTTTTGACATGGCCCAGTTTCTTCCCTACAATGATACGAGGCAGGAAGTTCTGGTGCAAGTCATCCTTGAACTCCACAAAATCCCACCAAGGCCCGTTAAGGCGTGGAACGTGAGTATCCCGTTATCAGTTACCAACTTAACATTAATATATATGCAGGGGGACCTTTTCGTGAGCGAATATCTTTTTACCGAGTGCCTTTCCAACCGCTGGCGTGATTGTTACAGTAAGTAGCCCTGCCTCCTGCATAATCCACCAAGAGGATAATGATTTTGACGTGATCTGCAGCACATTACGTAGCTTCAGAAGACGAGAAGAACCGATGGGTGTCCCTTGTGGCCTTCATTGCACGCTGTATTGAGCATGGTATCGAAGAAAAATACCCGGATAGCAACCGATACCCTTTACTCGACATTCCCCGGGGTCTAGAACGAGACGCTGCCTCCAGCCTTGATCGCAATACTTGGGTGATGACCGCAGCGCAGTATATCTTGTTGGCGCCGACCGTTATCAAGGAGATGGTTCCGAACGTCCCAAGATCAGATGGCCATCCATCATGGCCCGACAGGATTAAGCTATGGGGGGCAAAGCTGAAACAGCTGGTGGATGATGGGGGTTTGGACCCGGAGGTGAAGGAAGCCGCAATAGCTGCTCGAGAGAAGCTGATATCCATGCTTCCTGAGCTTTTTAATGCATGAATCAAAGTGCGAGCTGATTGAGTGACAAACAAGGCGGCTTGGATCCCTCATCTCCTTGCAACTTGCTCGTTTTCATATCACGCTTTGTTTATCTGTTTGAGTTAGAGATGTATTTATTGAGACTGCATGATATCCAACACACTGTGACTGGCATTTCGCTGATATATTGAGTCGACTGGATCGTAGAGTAGAAGACAGTAGATAAGAAGACATGGCAATAAGCTGAGAATCGAAAAAAAACATAGAAGGTGAGGATAGAAAAAATGGCCGGAGTTGAATAGAATACAACAGAAGTAAAGCGTACTAGAATTGTCAATTGTATACAGTTCAAGCCATTCTTGAATCATCTGGGAGCTGCTGTATGGTCTCCTTGATGAGTGTGATCAACTCGTCGATATCAGGGCGTTCAGCGGGTTCGACCCGCAAGCAGCGTCTGACCAGATCCTTGACGGGTGGGCTAATGATTCCGCTTCCCGCCGCTGATTCCGAGCTTGCCGAATCTGACTGTGAAGGGACCCTGGCCTTGCCCTTGGCTGCATCTGTATTGCCGCTCTTCTCGTCCGGGAAACGCCAGTCTCCGCCGAGGACACACATGGCAAGGCTGCCGCCGGTCTCTTCGCTGCGGGCCTCGAAGGGGCTTTTGCCGACGAGACAGGCGTACAAGGTACAGCCTAAGGACCAGATGTCGACCTTCTCGTCGATGATAGAGCCGGTTTTGACGTCGAACAGTTCGGGGGCACGATATGGCATGGTACTGTGCTCGGCTGCCGTGTCCTGGACTGCAATGGCGAGCGAGCGGGACGTGATTGCGATTGGACTCGGGCTGAGTGATCCTAGATCCATGAGAATGGGTGTCTTTCCGTCATCGTCTATCATGATGTTCCCTAGTGAGTTTATTAGCATGAGTATGCCATGCGGATTCGGCAGTACGTATGTACCTGGCTTGATATCCCTGTGAGCGTAGGGTCTGTATTCGCCCTCCTCCACGCCCTCCTGGCTAATAGCGACTTCACCGTCCATCAGCGGCTCTTGCTCCGTGTCTTCATCGTCGTCGTCAGCCCTTCGACTCGCGCGTCTGGCCGGCCTGGATCTCGGCTTGCCCTTTGCAGGCGCGGTACCGTTCTGTCCAGGATTCGACGCTGATCCTTTGACCTTATACTGGTGCATGCATTTCAACGCTTTGGCTACCCCCAGCATCAGCACCATGAGTTCCTTCTCGGGGAAGCTGGTGTGGTTGACCAGATTCGCGTTGATCGCATCCTGCAGGTTCCCTCTCTGGTAGTACGGGAGAAGGATGTAGACCGTCTTCGAGCCGGCGTCAGCGCCGTCTGAGCGGAATTTGGACCCGGACTCAGTCACGACGGAGTAGTCGATTGAATGGATGATGTTCCGGTTGGGCGTGAATAGGCCGTATGCCTCGACTTCCTTGAGGGCGAGGGACACCGACTCCTGGCCGAAGGGACACCGGATCTTCTTGAGCGCGAACAACTCGTCTGTGTTCTTGTCTTGCACGAGGTAGACGTAGGAGAAGCCGCCCTGCACGTATCATGGTCAGTTCCTCTGCGGCGATGAGAGGGCGATTGCAGGACATACCTCGCCCAGCAGACGCAGCAGCTTGAAGCTCCTGTTGTTGATCTTCAGCTGCGGCGAGCTCGGAAAACAGCAGAGACAGTCCGTAAAGGTGTACAGCAGGTCGAAGAAGTATTGCGCCATTGTGACGGAGATATCTGTAGACTGGTTGACTGTAGAGATATCTGTAGACTGCGGTTGACTGTAGAGGTGATATTCGATTCGCGGTGATTCCAAGTATCTCTCCGTGATCTCAGCGAGACGAGAGGGATCGATACTACTCGTTCAAGAGTAACTTATGTGATGCCGTCTGCTGCTGCGGGAGAAACGCGGCTGTGGCTGACGGCGAAGCTGAAGGTGAACTGGATTGGCCTGCTCTACGCACTCTGTACGCCGTCGATGAGCGTATCTCCGAGTCAATCACCGCACGTCTTGCACGTCTTGCACGTCTTGCACTCCTTCGGTCCAGAGTCCAGAGATAGGACAGCCAGCTGTGCTGCTGGTGGATGTGATCTGCCGCTAATTTGCGACGCCGTCGACAGGGATAAACAACAACGTCGCCGGCTCCTTTTCCTCATACTCAGCGACAACAAAGCCACAGCCAGCAACAGAAAACAGGACTTGGGCTTCACCGTTCGCTTTCTTTGCTTTTTCGGCCCTCCGATCTTCCCCTCGACGACGCTGCCGTCTCCTTTTCCCAACTCCTGTCCGCCCTGCTCTCCCCAGGGGAAGACGTCCTGTCGACGGGAATCTCTACGGCTACGACCCTACGGACTGACCGGACACGCGAAGATATCCTGACGATGACCCGAGACGACGCGTGTTTGATGCTATAGACCACCTTCTCACCAACGATGGCGGCCGCAGACGACGTCCAGGTCGGGGACCTGGTGAACGTGCCCGGGGGCATGCACGGCACGGTGCGCTTCCTGGGGACGGTGGCCGGCAAGCCAGGCCGCTTCGCAGGCGTCGAGCTCTCGCCGGAGCTGGCGGGCAGAGGGAAGAACAGCGGCGACGTGGACGGCCGCCAGTACTTCACGACGTCGATCCCGGGCTCGGGCATCTTCGTGCCCATCAACAACTCCAAATACGTGACGAGACGGGCCGTGGCGCCCCAGACGACGCCGGCGAGGGCGGCCCCCTCGATCACGAACTTCAGCCGGTCGGTTGGGCCCGGTCTGAGCCTGGCGTCGACGGCGAGGCCGCGCATCAGACGGCCTTCGCTGCCCCGGCCGGACTCGCCCAGCAAGGCCAGTCTGCCCTCGCCCAAGCTGAACGTGAGCGGCCTGCGCACGCCGTCTGGCGTGGGACGGCCTCGCACGCCGCTCAGGTCGAGGCCGCCGAGCCGGCCGTCGTCGAGGATCAGCATGGACAGCACGACGCCGAGGCGCAGAGACGCCGTGAGGACGCCGGCACCGGAGGACCCAGAGGCGGCTCTCGACCGGACAAAGGAGCTGGAGACGCAGCTTCGCGAGCGAGACAAGCAGCTGGAGGACCAGGCTGCCACTCTCGCCGAGTTCCAGCAGTGTGTCACGGAGCTGGAGGGTCTGGACGCGCTCCAGGTCAGGGCTCAGCTCCGGGAGAAGAACGAGAAGATATCCGCCCTCACAGCCGAGTTTGATAGCCACAGAGCGGACTTCAGGAGCACGCTCGACACGCTCGAAGTTGCTGCCGCGGAGACGGAGCGAGTCTACGAGAAGAAGATCGAGGAGCTGCTGCAGGAGAACCGAGACCTGCAGTCACGCGGCGGGGATGTCGAGGCCGTGGCCATGCAGCTCAAGCAGCTGGAGGAACTGGTGTCTGAGCTCGAAGAAGGGCTCGAGGACGCCCGACGAGGCGAGGCAGAGGCCAGAGGAGACGTCGAGTATCTTCGGGGAGAGGTCGAGAGGACCCGTCTGGAGCTGAAACAGGAGCGGGAGCGGTCGTCTGCTGCGGCGCCCAAGGACGGCGAGACCTCAGCAGGAGACAGACACTACTACCCGACCGCCAGAGACCTGGAGCAGAAGGACGACGAGATCCGCGGGCTCAAGGCCATCATCCACTCGCTCAGCCGCGGAGACCCGACCTCGCAGGCGTTCCTCCAGCAGAACGGCATCCAGCCGGGCAAGCGGATGTCCGATGGAGACTACGACACCGGCGAGCAGCCGTCACATACGGATCTTCGCATACGGGAACTCGAAGCCGCCCTCGAGCAGAAGACGCAGATGATCAACGAGCTGCGGCAAGAAGTCGAGAGCGGCCAGACAAACGCCTTTCGCGGCCACAACAGGAGCGGAACGATCACGACCTCGCCCCTGAGAGTGCACAAGAATCCCCAGCAGCCTGGCGGCGGGAGGACCAGTCCCAATGCGCCCACCCATTCGCACACTCTCTCGGACCGCACCGTCGTCCCCAACGACTGGAGCGATAGCTCCCCCGTCCAGCGCAACAGCGGCCAGTACGCCCGCAACATGCATTCCAACAGCGACGCCCACCACCGCCTCGCCGCGGTGCAGGAACCGGACGGCCAGTCGTCCAGCACGGACGACGGCAGCGCCGCCTGGTGCGAGATCTGCGAGACCAGCGGCCACGACATCCTCACCTGCACGAACATGTTCGGCACGGCCAGCGCAAACGCCAGCAAGCCGCCAGCGGCCACCAGCCACCCGGCCATCCTGCAGGCCGCCCAGCAGCCGCCGCCCGTGACGGGACCGCCGGAGAGAAGCAACATCATCCGCACCTCGATAGACAGCACGCTGCACGACAGCATCGAAAGCACCTTCTCGGCCTACAAGTCCTCGTCGGCTCTGGAGGCCAACGGGTTCGCGAAGACGGGCAGTCCCAGCTCCCAGCGCACGGGGAGGGATGCCGTCATCGAGGGCCTCAAGGGCATAGGCGGCCTGCCTTCGTCGTCCATGTCTCCGATCGCTGGGAAGGCCTCGGGGGTGATCGACGAGTCAAAGTGGTGCGCTCTCTGCGAGCGCGACGGCCACGAGAGCATCGACTGTCCCTTCGACGAGTAGTGTCACTTAACATACTATAATCACTAATATCCAGATCTCGACACACTGGAATACTTTCTTTCGCTCGACACGACTGGAATACTTCTTTCGCTCGACACAACTGGAATACTTTTCTTTCGGCTCTATATCCACTCTACTAATTGTGATGGCCTTCTGTTTGATCATGGCTGCGTGTGCTGCGTTCTGGTTCTGTATGACGACAACCATCCCCAACATACCCGGAAATACCCTGACATTTCATGCATGCATCTCTTACAAGTCACCGCCGATGTCTACGGTATGCCTCTTTCTTGGTATACATTCCCATGTACATGCTTTCTGTTCAGCATAGCCAGTTTGTTTTGTACTTTTTGTATTTTTGTACTATTTCCCTTTTTGTCGGATGGGGCATATCTGTTTCTATCTTCTTCCGTCCATTAGCCAATGCCATTACTGTCTGTCTCTCATCTTATCCAGGCTCCGACTGCTGTACGACGACTGCTGCTGCTAACGACTTTGCTACTGTCACAGATGACTCACATTCACTGTCTTGCAACGACTGCTGCTACTCTTACAGATGACTCACACTGGTGACTCAGAAATCAGATTTATTCGAACGACAGAACATGCGAGACGCTACAGGAAGCGAGGCGGCTGCGGCACCTCGCCGTCGGCGTACTTCGTGGCCGCCAGCCGCCCGCAGTACTTGCACCGCCGCTTGCCCTCGTCGGTGGCGAAGTCCTCGACGATGTCGTTCAGCTGGGTGCCCAGGTCGGTGCAGACGAAGCTCTTCTCCCAGACGACGTTGCGGCACGACCGGCAGTACCAGCGCAGCGTGTCCTTTGCGCCCTTGGCCCGCGGCACCTCCATGACGATGCCGACGGTCTCCGCGAAGCGCACGGGCGAGTGCGGGGTGTTGGCGGGCAGCAGGAAGAGCGAGCCCTCGTGGACGGGGATGTCCTGGAAGGTCGGCGGCTCGGTGGAGGTGTCGACGACCTTGATGACGATGGAGCCCTTGTGCTGGTAGAAGAACTCGGGCGTGGTGTTGATGTGGTAGTCCGTCCGCGCGTTGGGCCCGCCGACGACCATGACGGTGTAGCCCTGCGTGGCCTTGGACGACGGGTGGTAGACGCAGTAGTTGTTGATCGGCGGTTGCAGCAGATGCGCATTCTGCTCGAGCCTGCGGCGGGCGTTAGCACGGGTCGCAGCGGCGATATAGATGTAGCAGTACCAGCGGGGGATGTTGAGCGCGGGCGGCAGCATTCTGACGGCGTCTCGTCTACAGAGCAGTTATTCTATACGGATATCTTCTCTGGAGAGACAGGAGTTACATGGCGTCAGCGGTCTCTGTCCGATATAACCGCCGTGGATGGCCTGACTGACTCTTCCTCCTCGGGCCTCCCGGCGCGCCCTTTTTCGCCTTTTCGCCTGGTCGCCTTTGCCTTTTCGCCTTTTCTGCCTTTCTGCTTTCTTTTCTTTTTCTGCTGCCTTTTTCGCGCTTAGAAAATGCCTCGGCTGCTCGTTTTTCCGCCTTGGATTTGATATTGATTTTGATATTGAGATTTTGATATTGAGATTTTGATATTGGTGATGAGATTTTGATATTGGTGAGATTTTGATATAGAGAGTGAGAGATGACCGCCCGCTTCACCGGTCACGAAGGCCTCGCCTTGCGCCTCGTCCTGGCGACCATCGCCGGCCGCGCCGTCCACGTCTCGCAGATCCGCGCAGACTCGCTCAGTCCCGGCCTCGCGCCGTACGAGATCTCGTTCCTGCGCCTGCTCGAGGCCGTCACCAACGGCGCGCACCTCGAGGTCTCCTACACCGGCACCGTCCTGCTCTACCGGCCCGGCCTGATCACCGGCAGCGCCGCCGGCGTCGGGGCTAGCCGCGGCGTCATCACGCACGAGCTGCCCGCCGGATGCTCGCGCGGCGTCAGCTATTTCCTGCTGCCGCTGTGTCTGCTCGCGCCCTTCTCCAAGGCCCCCGTCAACGTCCTCTTCACCGGGCCGGGCGTCATCACCTCCTCCACCCCGTCAGGCGACATCTCCGTCGACAGCGTGCGCACCGCCATCTTGCCGCTGTACGCCCAGTTCGGCATCGCCAACAATGTCGAGCTCAGGGTGCTGAGACGTTCTAACCCGGGGCCCAACGGCAAGGGAGGCGGAGGAGAGGTCCAGCTTGTTTTTGGCCACCAAGTCCGGCTCCCCAAGACCCTGCATCTGCTGAACCCAGGCAAAGTGAAGAAGATCCGCGGCGTGTCCTACTCCACCGGCGTTTCTGGCACCAATAACGCCCGTATGATCGATGCTGCGCGGGGTGTCCTCAATCCCTTCGTGTCAGACACCTATATCTTCTCTGATATCTCCGCCGCTCCCTTAGTCCCCGCTCCAGATAGGACCAATCCTTCCGCAAAGAAGAAGATTGGTGTTGGCTTCGGCCTCTCTCTCGTAGCCGAGTCGTCCACTGGCTGTCTGTACTCTGCCGACCTGTGCTCGCCGCCCTCGGGAGGACAGCCTCCGGAAGATATCGGTAAACAGTGCGCTTATCAGCTGCTGGAGTCCATCTCCACTGGTGGCTGCGTATCTAAAGCTGCTGCTCCCACGATGCTCACTCTCATGTCCATGGGCTCGGAGGACGTCGGCAGGCTGCAGGTAGGCCGCGATGTCGTCTCCGACGAGACCGTCGTGCGTCTGGCTCGAGACCTGAACAAGCTTGGAGCCGCAGGATGGGGTGTAAGAGATGCTCCTGACTCGGACACTGGGGATGTCATCCTCAGCGTCGTTGGACGGGGTATAGGCAACGTCGGCAGGAAGATTGCCTGATCACTCCTCTCTTCGCCCATTTCTCTCATCAGAAACCTATTAAACCGGCTAGAAACCTGCAGAAGACATACTGTAGAGCCGTACGACCATCTATCACTCTATATCCCCTTCTCTGTTCGTTGGAGTCAGCTCTGACTCGCTCCCCCGAGCGAACATGCCATGTCCTGCTATGGCACATCAAGGCTCCATCAAGGCCTTCACTACTTCGATACCACGGGTATTCAGACCATCCTCAGCTTAGAAATGGCCTGAAAGAAGAGTGACAACTGTTCTGTCACTCCTAGGCCTCCGCTCAAGCTGCTCTCTCACTCTCACAACTGCCGGTCGGACTTTCCTCTACATGACAGGACAAAGCATCCATCGTCCTTTCTACGACATTAACGACACTTCTATCTAAGCTAGATCAACTATTTGCACAATCTAGAGGGCCTGCAAGCTTCCATATCCCTTCTGGGCCCCTTGATATGGCCAAAATACCCTCTTGTTCGACTGTTTCGCCGTGGACATATCTCTCCAAAATCCGCATCATACAACCTATCTACTGTACGATAAATAGCTATAGGTTCATCTACTTGGCCATTCTAATACAATACCCTCTATTCTCACACATCTCCTACTGTTTTCTACTCCCTTTTTCTCACCCTCATATCCCCCTATACCCCCCCTATGCCCCCAGGCATGCCCTCTCCCTCAGTCATCTCTCTTCGCCCCAAGTATGACTCGACCTCTCACCACTCATATGCTCTACCACTATTCTGATATCCCTTTTGGGCGAGTGACTACTACTCTTCCATAGTCTTCTTTTCCCTTTTGGGCCATCCATTTTCTGGTTCCGCCTGAGAGGTATAAAAACCCTCCCATCTCTCCTTCTTCTCTCTTTTTTTTCTTCCTTTCTCCTTCCATCTCACTCCTATTTGCCACCTTCCACAAACACTTACTTTAATTTTCTACCGCTCAACCATCGTTGAATATATACGATACATATATATTTATACGCGCCACCGCCTGTCACTGTCAGTATGGCATACACGCAAATGTATCTTCTCGCAAGCGGGCCAACAGACGTCCCACCCGCCATCGGTTGTCTCGCCGAAACAGTCAAGCAAACCGAGGACACCACCTATATCGATTTCATTTGCTCTACCCCAGAGGCTGAATCGATTCGCACCACGTTCGGCGACGTGGCTTACCAAACATTTGTCGAAGGGAGACTCGCCTCCCAAAGAGCGAGAGCGGAACGAAAAGAAAAGTTGAAAGCTGAGCTAGCCTCCAAAAAATCGTGGTTCAAGCGCTGGATCACGAAGCTCAAGCACGCATACAAGGAGCAGATCTAAAAAAAATAAAAAAATAAAAAACAAAAAAAAAACGGTTTAAAAGCAGCTTGCCTTCGCACTTACGGTTAGTTACTCCATGTTCCCCGCTTATTTCATGCATATGCTCACTTTCAAACGTCAGCGTCGCTACACTGATCGCATCTTGGAATTCGACACTGAGATGTTCGCACTGTATGCAGGCTACCATTCTGGGGTGTATAAAGGCGGGATCTATCCCACCAAAAAAGTACGTACTCACCTGCTTCCGCGTCTTCCGGCCTTGTGAGTCATTCGCTCGTCATAGTCACTGACTCTTGCATGTCTATACAGTTATGCTTTTTTAAGCTTCTCGGGGGTTCCCACGCGGCCCGTGGTTCTCGGAACAACTCACGCTTCCTCGAGTCTAAATCCACCGCCCGCGACTGAACCACCACCACAACACCACCGTCTCTTCCGCGCTGTCTTCGCGTTCAACGACTTTACGACTCTACCTCTTCTTCATTGCGCTACATCTCGAGAACAAAAAAGTAAGTACCGCATTTTCTTCTTGCCCTGTGACGTCATTGACACTCTCCTAGACAACCTACCACTACCACTCAGGAAGCTTCCACACGGATCTACAGGACGTCCTTGCTTTTACTTTGTCTCTTCTGAGCGAGTCATGATATACCACTCTGTTTGTTATGTTTTCTTGTTATGATCATAACATCCTGTACTTAGCTGCCATCTGCCACGATCATCTCAACGTGACATGAATGACAACTTGCTTTCTTCGCACACATTTCTCCTTCTTCTACTATCGTAAACACTGAGTCATCGTCGCTTAAGTTCTTCTTACGAAGTAAAGTATATGTAATTTGTTCTATTGAGTAGCGCTAAAGACTTGCTACTCCGTAGTAGATAAACCGAAAACCAATGACGCTATTATGCTAGCACGTATATGACCAAAAGATTCTACTTCAGTGGAGCTACATCCTTAGGGAAACAGCTACTTCCATCCTTATCAAGCCAAAGCGGGAGTCCAGCGTATTTGTTGATCCAGTTGATCACCGCCCTGTGCCAAAGCAGGGAGTTCTCAGGTTTAATCACCCAGTGGTTCTCGTCTGGGAACGTCAAAAGTGCACTCTCCACGCCACGGAGCTGGAGCGCGTTAAAAAGCGCAAGTCCTTCAGCGATAGTAAGACGGTAATCGCGTTCGCTGTGGATGACAAGTTGGGGAGTCTTCCATTCGTTGATGAACTCGGAAGGGTCCCACTTCTGCCAGCTTTCTGGATTCTTCCAATAGATGCCGTTGAGATCGTGGATGGGGAAGTACAATTCTTCGGCGGCGAGAGAGAACTTGGTGCTGAAAATCCCGTCGTGGGTAACGAGGGCCTTGAACTTCCTCCCGAGCTCGTGGCCTTGGATCCAGTTCATCATAAAGCCACCGTATGATGCACCAAGAGCGACGGCGCGATCGGTATCTACGAACGAAAGATTCTTTTCGATGTGCTCAAAGCACTTGACGAGATCCTCATACGGTAGACCACCCCAAGAGCCCCGAATGGCATCAGTGAATCCCTGGCCATATCCCGTGCTTCCGGTGGGGTTTGGAGTGACAACTACATAGCCTTGCTCAGCAAAAATGACTGGATTCCAGCGAGTGCTCCATTGGTCATTCCACGCTCCCTGGGGGCCACCGTGGACAAGAAAAGCGAGAGGATACTTCTCGGATGGCTTGAAGTTGGAGGGCTTGATGACCCATGCATGTACCGGGTGATCATTCGCACCTTTCCACCAAGTCTCGCCAATCTGAGATGGTGAAAGGCCAAAGCAGGAACCGTTCTGAGTCGCTGAGGAGATCTCCCTGGTTTCTCCTTGATGTCTGGCCTCCACAAGAGAGTATAAACTGCTTTCCACAAGACTGCTGCTTGAGAGGAAGAGGCCTTTAGGGGTAGAAGCTACACTGACGACAGAACCAGTGGAAGAGATGTTGGAGATATTGGCTGTAGTCAAAGTCTTCATAGCTTCCATTGGGATTTGGAAAACGAGACTGCGGCCAGTGTCTTCTGCCCTGACAAGAAGTGAAGAGTCGTCATGAGCCCACACTAGTGCGCTAGGGCTACGGTCCCAGGCACCAGATTTGTCTTCGCTGGCGAACAGTTCAACCGATTCAGATTGCTGGTCAAATGCGCCCTTCACGATGACAACTCTGTTTTTATCCGATTCATACCCGTCCGCCCGCATAGCGAGAAGAGCCAAGGTGTTATGAAGTGGTGATATGACAGGTGATGTCAGCGCCCCCTCGAGTGCAGGCAATGTAACAACCTTGGCTTCCATCGGGCCAGCAGATCTAGCAGACGAGTCAAAGGGCATCGGACAGATATAACAAACACATCTCGTGTGGAGAGCATCGTTGAGCGAAGGGTCCTTGCTCACGAATACCACTCCTTTCGGGCAAACATCGAAATGGTCACTTCCCCCGAAGGGCAGAATTGGAGATTCTACACGATGTGGAAGATTGAACAGCTTGAAGACGTTCTCTGGCGTTGAAACAAAAAATTCCCATGGTCTGGTGTTGTTGGCAAAGGGAGACTTGTACAGGGTTCCAACCCAAATCGTTTGTTTCTCATCCTGAGTGTACTCGTCCCAGTGCCTCACGAAGAGAGATGTGTATATTTTACCGGAGGACAGTGGTTTCTTCACATTTGATGCATTATAGATGGTTCCGTCTAGGTTTGCCTTTCCACTAACGGCATAGGCAAATCTACCATCTGGGAGTGGGGAGACTTTGAGATTCGATAAGGTACCGGGAGCCACTCCGGCAACATACGGTCTCGAATCTGTAACTTCACAAATGACGAAGCTCGTGTTTCCGTTGCTTTCTTCTTTAAGCCATACCAATTGAGAGTCGTCGAGCCATTGCGGGCTACCGCTGTAGGAGTTGGAAATGACTCTTGTCTTCTTCGACGCAACGTCTAGGACGGTAAGCTCGGTGTGGCTTGAATGGGACTCGAAACTATAGGTAGACTGTGTATAGGCAATGAGCGTTCCTGAGGGATTTGGGACACAGGCCGAGCGTCGTGGAGCACTTAGAAGGATCCTAAAAACAGTTAATGAGCTTGGTGATGGATCTTAGGGATGAGGAACTAGCATACTCCGGGTCGAACGGCGTCTGTGGTATCTTCATGGTGAGTAAGCGAGCAGTGTTCGTTAATATATGTGAGATTGAGCTGATGGAGTGATAATTTCTCCAAGTTGTCTGGAGTATTAACTATAAAGGAAAGCTGAAAATCGAGACGATGTTCTCCGGCGGATGTTCTAGCTTCAAGTTCCCGATGCGGGGAAGAAAACCCGGCGCTAAAAACGACTTGGCAGGTCCTGGATGGCTGAAATTTCGGATAAGAGAGAGCATTTACGAGGAGAAGAAGACAGTGAAAGGATCAAAAGAATTGGATTAAAAGTAGCCATACATGCATGCCCTTTTAGACTAAAATGCCAACAGAACCAACATTCTCTGAAATAAAATAAATCGTACATCTCTACTCATCGCCCTCTTCTTCCTCGTCGTCATCCTCATCCATGCCCTCTGCGGCAGTGATCTTGAAAGACGGGTCCTGGTCAACCCCGGCGTAACTGTCACTCATGAGATAGAGGGTCAATTCATGCTCGCCAGGTGTTGGAACAACATATTCTAGCTTCATTTCCAACTTTCGGCCGACAGTCACCCTCTTGAGGGAAAGCAAACTGTTGGTCTTCTCTTCACCAACAACAAGCCACCAATTCTCCATTTTCTTTGAGGGATAAAATGGAGCTGATACCGTGGTGTCTGGCTCTTCGTCTTCGTCTAGCTCCCGTTCGATCTTCACCTTAAGGTAAGCTGGTGCTCCCGCGGTGATGCTGTCTTCGTCCAAAACAGTAAAGTCAAGCTCCAAGTTTGGGTACTTGTTATTGGTGAAAGCCGCTGCCTGGGCAAGCTGCTTATTATCAAGACCAAGTCTCTTAACGAGGGTGTCATAATCCTTGTTCTCGGACGGATCCATGGCTTCCATAAATTCGAATATGTCTCGAATTCTATTATAGATGTTAGCATTGCTGTTTACTTTAAAGTGTATTTGATTGGCAAGGACATACTCGAAATCGTTGGCTGCTTTTACAGCTTTGGGGCTGAAATGCGGAATCTGCATCAACGGGCTATCACGGTCCCACATGGATTGAACAACCATTTGAGACATCTCCATAGCGTTCATGGCATTTAGATGGCCCTTAGAAGAGAGCACATCCACACAAGCGCTTAGAAGGTTGAGAACCTTGCCAACAATTATTTCTTGGTCCTTAGCGAGATCGATCGGTAACTGAAGGCGCGAAAAGTGTGCTTGCAAGAGCACAAAAGTTTTGAAATGTGGGGAATCGTAGGCTGGGTCTGACATCTTGACCGGCACCCGGTCATACACACGACGCAAAATGTAATCTTCGTGTCGTCGTACCTGAATATGTTCAAACTCTGTTGCAGATGTGACAATTTCAAGCATACCCTTTAGCTTGGTCCTCGGTGTCAGAGATAGAAGGAATGTCTGCATGGTAATGAAAGAGATATTGTAGTAGGCACCAATCATTGCAGCGTTCAAAGGCGAAATATTGTCATCATCGTCTATGTCGATGATCTGGGCGTCAGTTAACTCCTTCAAGGTGTTTTCGACAAGCTCAGACAAGAAGGTGCTCAGACCCTCATGACTGACGTCGCTCAAGCCGTAGTAGCTAGGATTAGCAAGAAGTCTTCTGTAGAAGTAGGAATATGTCATCCAATCTACAGCATCTTGAGTCGAAGTGATCGTCTTTGTGCTGATTTCCGTCACAAAAGCATCGTGAAGGTACAGCTGCAAATGACTCTCCATGGGAAGTGCCTCGTTAAGAAATTTTTTGTAGTATTCACGCTTGACAGCCGGAACCATTAGCACGCCCTTGCCAATTTTATCTTCTTGAGGACGTGTAGCCTTTCCAAACATCTGAAGGATCTCGCTGATTGGGTAGTCAAGGTAGCGGTGTTCTCGTCCATCAAAGAATTGTGTTCCCATTATGATAACAAGGTGGGCCGACAGATCAAGTTCCCAGCACACCTCTCGAGATGCGACTAAAACTTGGAGGGCACCAATCTTGTAAAGATGCGAAACAATCTTTTTATCGCCCGTACTCAAAGCCTCATGGTAATAGCCGATACCGTGAGATATGGATTCAGCCAATGCCTTCTCCTCGATTCTATCAAGTAGAGGTGATATCTCACTGATTTCGGCATGAAGAAATCTATCTTCATTGTCGCTCGCAACACACGCGGTGAATATATCTAAGGCAGAAGATCTTGTTTGCTTGCGGCTTGGAACAAATATTAGCGCTGGCTTATCAGGCGAGAGCTGTAGGATAGACGAGTAAGCAGGCTTCGCCATTGCCAGCATAAGTGATGGGAAATGCGGAATTGTAAATGATTGAATGTGGAGCTCTAGCGGGATAGGTCGAACATGAGGGCTGAAGTTGAATATCGTGTGCTTCTTTGCTCCGACCCATTCGCCGATGTCCCGGGCATTTGCGAGTGGCACACTGAGGCCTACGATTCGTAACTCTAGTTCCGTTTGAAGAGATATGTAATGCATTCGCGAGACAATGACTTCGTAGATGTATCCGCCTTGCCCTCCAAGTATGTTGAGGTCATCGGCAATGAATAATTCAACTGCCTGGACGTTCTTGCGTCTTTGCCACTGTCGTGATATAACATCCCACTGAATTGGGGTGGCAAGGACCAGGTCTGCACCGTCAAGTATCTTGAGGTCTGCAGTAGTTTCTCCGGTTAACTTCTGAATGGATTTACCTCCGCCGACCTGTGTCAAGCGAGCGGTCCAATCCGCAAGACGTTGATTGACAAGCTCTTGGAAAGGTGCAATATATACAGCTTTCCTTGAATCTTCCTTGGACCAATGTCTGAGTAGGGCAAATTCTGCACAGACAGTCTTTCCGCTGCCAACTGGTGCACCCACAAAGACATTATCATCAGAGTCGAAAAGCGCTTTGAAAACTTGGGTCTGAACCTTATTAAATTTTTCCCATTTAGGGTATAGATTCTGGTAATCAGCGCGTTTAAGAGCTTTGACGGGGACTGGCTGCATATCCAATAGAGGAGTGTGCGGTGGGAATTTCTCAGGAAGAACAAGCTTTTGAAAGGCAACGGCGACCTTGGTTTCAGAGTGTGTCCATCTATCAGATAGTAGCGTTATAAAGTAATTAGGTGGCATGGGCTCGGCGATGGCAACTGTAAATTCTACAAGGTGCTCATTCGCCTCCGAAATCGCGTAGTCCTTTCTGAGAATAAACTGATCATAGAAGAGAATTTCTTCACCGTCGCAGTCCTCAACGATGATCCAGAAGGCCTCAGCATTACCGTGAAGTGAATCGTCCCAGGTGAAATTTGGTGTTATAGTTAGTTCAACGCGGAGCATTGAGCGTGTCATTGGTTGTACCTGTGCTTGGAGATCAAGTCTTGGAAACTTTGATACAAGGTCGCACACGATACGGCCAGCTTTAGGAATACCTAAGAGCTCACCCATTCGCGGCGGATCAAGGTCAAAATAATTTGACCACGGGACGTCAATGCGTTCGGATTTTTGTAAGATGTCCCGTGGACAAGTTGGAAATTGGCGAAGCGGGGACATGGTTGGCCACATTCGCTTTTCAGCCATTTTACAGAGGTCGAGAGCTGTCTTTGCGACGGAGGACCAGCCCTTTCGCAGAGTAATCTCAAAAATTGCACGGAGAATACGGCCAGCAGACTGAGTAACATATACCATGTCAGCCATCAATGCTAACCCGTCAAGCTTTAAACGAGAGATATAAGCTTGTAACAGAACGTTGATCTTGGCATGCGATTCTTCAATGCTTTCTTTCACAGGAATGGGGACCCTGCTTAGCAGCTTTGCCAGCTCAAGTTTCTCATCTTGTCGAACAGGTATATACTTAAATTCCTCACTTAGCGAGAAAATGCGGAATAGATCAATGGTGGATATCATCGGTTGAAGGTGATGGTTGTAGGTAAGCATGGAGCTGTGCGATATATAATAGTGAGAAGCAATGCGTCCAAGTTCAGTGGCCTGAAGTTTGCCGGACTTTTTATCGTATTTGATGAGATTAGATCTTTCCAGAATCATAGCCGCTGAGTGAATCAGGTCCACACGACGTTGTTCAAGGGCAGTGTCATTCTCATAATCCGCGCCAATGCTATACAGGCCTGGGGAACGAAGCATTCTGACGAATAGATAGGTGTATCCGAGCCATTCCACGCCTTCTTCTCTGCTTCGCACGTTTCCAAGAACAACTTCTGCATTCAGGTTGTCGGCAAGTTTACTCATAAGCTGACTCTCGATAGGAAGCTGTTGATTTAGTAAAGAGAGGTAGTATTGCAGTTCAGCCTGGGTCGTGATGATGATACCCTCTCCAAATGAATCGTACTGAGGTCGACCAGCTCGTCCGAGCATTTGCAGAACGTCTTGAGGGCTGAGTTCGACCCAGCTACCTTTCTCTGGGGAGTAGACTTGAGTCCCCTTAATGATGACTGAATGGGCTGGTAAATTGACACCCCACGCCAAAGTGGCAGTACAGACAAGGACTTGCAAACTACCATCCGCAAACAAATCTTCGACAGATGTTCGGTCTGCCTTGCTCATCCCAGCGTGATGGACACCAAATCCGTATGGCATTAGATCCTTTAGTCCAGGGTCATTAACTGAATCTGCTTCCTCCGACAGGATAGCTCGGCTGGCGGCATCGCTTCTTAAAATTTGCCCAATAGTCTCCATTTCCACAGCTTTATCTCTGATGTATCTTGCTGTTTTGACAGTTTCTTTTCTTGAATGAACAAATATCAGCATCTGATTTTTGTTGACCCCTACTTGGTCAAGGACTTTCGTGTAGCATATATCGTTCATTGTTTTGAGCTGCTTGATCGCCTTTTTATCCGTAACACCAATAAATTCTTGTTTCAAAGGGCAAGGCCTGAAGGTGCCGTCAAAGTGAAATAAGCCATTGATTGGGTCAACACGGAGAAAGCTGCCAACATCGCGATAGTTTGGAAGAGTGGCACTGAGTCCTACTAACCGCACGTGCTCTCCGGTCTGTTCAGTTCTCCTTATCGTCCTGCTTACAATGCTTTCTAGAACGGGACCGCGCTCGTCGTGGAGTAAGTGTATTTCATCAATTATGACTAGCCTGACAAGCCGGGTATAGCTTGTGTCAGTTGCTTTTCTGGTTATGATATCCCATTTCTCTGGAGTCGTGACAATGACCTGGGTATCTGCAATTTGCTGTTTGGTCAACTGACGATCACCAGTGAGCTCGGAAACACTGATGCCATAATGCTGGAGGCGCTTCCCAAAATTTCCAACTTGCTCCTGGACCAACGCCTTCAACGGGGCGATGTAAATGATTTTAAAATCATCAAGCATGATTTCACCAGTTTCTGGGTTTCTGTTTTTGCCAATTTCACGGAGCATTGTAAGCATAGCTACGTTAGTTTTACCGGATCCAGTTGGTGCGCAGATCAACATATTGCCGTCATCATTGAAAGCCGTGGGGAAACACTTCGACTGAATAAGATTGAGCTTCTCAGTGTTTCCGAAACCCGGCCGAGCCCAGTCGGGAAGCTCGGTGATTGGTATTCTCCGGATAGCGTCATCACGTCTGGGTTTAGGAGCAGGCACATGAATCTCCTCGTAGCCCTTGAAGGTCCGCTTCGTCGATCCTTGGGGAAGCTTGACGTTGGGATTGGTCATCAAATGATTTCCTTGGTCAAACACCAAGTTTTCAAGATTGATAACTTTCGATGGGGGAAGACCACCGATGAGAGTTCTTGGTTTGGCCTCAGTTTCCTCCGGTTTCGCGGCAGCTGGAACATCAATATCCATTAAATCTACTTTTATCTTCTTTCCAGGCCGTTCGGGAGCTGTTTCACCGCTCTTGCCGGTGAGTTCATCCAAAAGGTGCCGATGTCCATTCTCAATCATCTGATTTTCCACCTGATGCCTGGCATCGCTGCCTTCCGCTTCTCTCCGCCATTTTGTTGTCCAGACAATTCTATCACGGTTGAGAACAAGGGTCCCGACAAGTTCTGGGTGGTCATAGTCAAAAAGCTCCATGAGGTCGTTTTCAACATCCCGCAAGGGCTTTGGCGTGCCGTCCTCTGATTGCTCGCTCATCACTGCAAAAGCTTCCTGAGCCTTTTCATGCTGGATATGGGCGTCAGAATAAATGCTTCCAATTTGTCGCTGTAGCCAGTATGCATCAATTTCACGAAGGGGTACGGTATTGCTGTCCATTTTTGATTTTTGAGCATCGTCACCGGCTCCTCCAGCAATAACCATATCCTCATCTTCAATGTTCATTTCGTCCTCTGCCAAGGTAGTCTCGACACCTTCTCCCCGATCATCCTGATCAGCCATCTCTTCATCGCTACTTTCGTTCTCGTCTCTAACTTCGGCATCAGGTCTTATATCGTCCTCTTCTTCGTCTGATTCGTCAAAGACAACAGCGACACCCTGGCGCTCGTCTAGCTCCGCACCACCCTCCATTCCTGAGTTTCCTTCGTTCCCTTCTTCATCGTCTTGAGCATCGTAGTCGGTGATTTTCTTCCCAAGGTTTACTAGCTCGTTGAATTCTTTAGGGCCCATGGAAACTCCCAGTAGATCGTCAACTTCTTTCTTTTTATCAAAATCCTTCATGTTTTCGTCTTTCAAGAGCTCCAATATAGCGTCTGCAGCGCTTCGGATAACATCGTGGGGAACATCACCGAGATGATTCGCAGTTGTGGTCAATATTAAGTCATAAGTTGCTCGTGTCGCAGCTGTGCGTGGCCGATATTTCAGTCCTTCAACGAGGGCGTCTGCGGCGGATAATATACCAGCTCCTCGAAGCTGTGCTTGCTCTCCACGCTTTCTCTTGCGCTGCTCCCGCTTCAGAACATCAGCGCCCTCCCGTATACCTCCACGTTCAATGTCCTTCGGCGCAGTCGCTTTCTTTTGCTTCGAGGCGTCTGGGCGCATCGTGTGAGCGCCCATGTCTTTGATGCTGAGGCGTCCTGCCAGAGACTCAGGATCACCCGTGACCTCATCTGTGCGGCGAGTAACAAATCGACGGTCCGCCTGGAGGACCAGGTTGGACATTGCCGAGTACTTGTACTGCGCAACATTATTTGGGTCCGCCATCTTGGGGGGGTTTGAGGGTCAACAGTTCCGTCTGCAGCTGTGGTCTTCGCTCGTGTGCGTAGTAAGAATTATCCCCGCGCAGCGTCAGCCAGAAATAGAAAGGGTACGGCCGCAATCCATCCGTCACGAGAGAAACTCCGTGAAAAGAGAACAAGAGGGGTGAAATGCGCGAAGTTGCTGTGCTCTCCAGCGTGACGCTTGCAAAACTCTGGCTTTGAGCGTGTCGAAAGAGCTCAAAATATTATCTAAGCATGCCCAGTCTCAAAGCGGACTAGCGCGGCTCTGTGGCAGGTCTCGTGACCCAAATTGAAATTCCCGAAATGCCGCGATATAAAACGATTCAATAAATGGGAGCTCGCATTTTCGCGTTTTCAGGGGACAATGAGCCTTACACGCGTCTGCGGACGTGTAGCTAGGTGCTCTGTCTGTCATGGGCTCCCGATCTTACTCCGAAGGTGTTCAGTCTTCGAGGTCAAGCTAGCCAGCACGGTGTCATGGCGTGGTGCCAAAACAAAGTCGAAGGCGAAGCTGAAAGATCTTATTCAGGGGCCCCTGGAGGCTACCCAACCGCTGGCTCCATTTGTCGACGATGCTCCCCAGTATCCTACTGTTGTCCAGGGGGCTAAGTATAATATGCAAAAGTTCCATAACTGTGTACTTCTAACACGCGTTGGTAATTTCTACGAGGTTGGTGGCCCTAAATTTTCCTGACTATACGTTTATGAGTCCATTCGGAATACTAAACGATAGCGTATAGCTTTATCTCCATCAAGCTGAAGAATATGCATCGCTACTGAATCTAAAGCTAGCGTATAAAAAGACAAGTGGCGGCTCCGTCCCTATGGCCGGATTTCCCTACTTTCAACTTGACCGATTTCTCAAAATTTTGGTTCAGGAGATGAAAAAAAATGTTGCAATTAGTGAAGAGTTCTCTAAGGATGTTGCCGAGAAGGCGAAATCTAGGGGTCTGATGTTTGATCGAAGGGTTGCTCGCGTAGTTACCCCTGGAACACTGATTGACGAGAAGTTTATGGACCAATACCAAAATAATTACCTCCTCGCAATCTATATTAGTCCTGATTCTGTGGTCAATCACACCAACGCGGATGATGAGCCTGCTCGAGGCCAATTTCGTTGTTTTCCTGAGGCCGAAGTTATCGGGCTTTCGTGGCTAGACTTATCTACGGGAGATTTTCTAACGCAACATACTAGCCCTCAGATGCTTCCGTCTGCTATTGCTCGTATTGGAGCTCGCGAGATACTTGTCGATCAGTCTATACATGAGACCGTCAGGGAAGAACTAGAAGCTTTAGTAGTTCGAGAACATCAACCCATAACGTATACCCAGCAGGCCGATAAAATGAGACCTCTTTCTGGATGGAAATCAAGTTTCGATTCGCCGATAACTGCTGAGCATGCATCATCTTTTACGATTCAGGAAGAATTCGCTTGTCGGATGATATTAGAGTATGTTACCGAGAAGATGAAGGACATCGACCTGAGACTGCAGCCACCACGTCAGAAGCTAGTTGAAGACTCCATGTCCATTGATCGTAATAGCTTAAGCGGACTTGAAATTCTAGAAACTGCCCGAGATGGCTTTGGAAAAGGTAGTCTGCTTCATGCGGTACGACGAACATCTACCACCAGCGGCACTCGGCTTCTGAGAGAGAGACTAAGTATATCTCCATCCAACTCACATAATCTTCAAGCTTCTAACATCTTCTTTAGCCTCGCCCTCCGCCTGTTTAAAGACGATCAACGAGCGTCTAGACTTAGTTTCACTTTTCATTGAAGACGGAGATCTACGAGACACAATTATCAGGTTATTAAAACGCAGCTACGATGCCCAGAGGCTAGTACAAAAGTTTGCCCTTGGGAGAGGTTTGCCTGACGATCTTATTTGCCTTTCCAGAGCGATTATGGCCTCAGCCGAAATTAAATCGACTCTGGAACAAAAGTTTGCGTCAAGAAGGGACCCCACTTCGAACGATGTGTCACCTAGCACACATGAAAGCATCTTGCCACTGTTAAATCGCCTTAGCCTAGAAGGCCCTGAAATCTTGTCACAAAGGATACAAGATTCTATCGACGAGGAGGGACTTTTGCAGCAACAGCGAATGGAGGAGGATGTCGCGGCCAGCGAGGCATCCTTTGCTCACAGTGTCCTGGTGAATGAAGGTTCACCTGAAGACCTGGATACAATGCCCAAAAAGGTCAAAACGTCCAAGGCTACTAGATTAAAGGAACCTAGCATACCGGATATTTTCAACGATACTACCTGGATTATGCGACGGGATGCGAGCAAAACGCTACGAAAGCTTCACGAGTCTCTTGAAGCCTTGTACTCTGAGAAAACAGAGCTCACCGAGAGACTCCAAAGCACCCTAGATACTAATAACCTTGGCTTGAAATGGACCCCGGGCCTTGGCCATATCGTGCACATCAAAGGAACCAAAGCTATGCAACAGTCACTCGAATCCTTGGGGGTTACGCGCACAGTTTCGGCATCAAAATCTACTCGTTCAGTTTATTTACCTGCGTGGACACAATTGGGTGCCAGAATAGAAGATATGAAGCAGCAAATTCGAGCCGAGGAGCAACGCATATTTAAGGAACTAAGGCACGCCGTCATTATAAACCTAGTCAAACTTCGTCGTAATGCCGGTGTCTTGGACGAACTTGATGTTGCGTGTTCGTTTGCGACCTTGGCTTTAGAGCAGGGGATGGTGAGGCCAATTGTTAACAACAGTTTATGTCATAAAGTCATTGGCGGTAGACATCCGACAGTTAAACTGGGTTTGGAGGAACAAGGACGTCCCTTTGTGAGCAACGACTGTTTTGTGGGAGATAAAGAGCGTATTTGGCTCATAACGGGTCCTAACATGGCTGGAAAGAGCACATTTCTGAGGCAAAACGCGCTGATAACAATTCTCGCTCAAGTGGGCTCATACGTGCCTGCGGAATATGCTGAGATAGGGCTGGTGGATAAAATTTTCAGCCGCATAGGCGCGGCCGATGATCTGTTTAGGGATCAGTCCACATTCATGGTTGAAATGTTGGAAACTGCCTCCATCTTGACGCATGCCACCTCCCGCTCTTTTGTGATAATGGACGAAGTCGGTCGGGGCACAACCCCAGAAGATGGAACGGCCGTTGCGTTTGCGTGCCTTGACCATCTCCATAATGAGAATAAAGCGCGCACCTTGTTTGCAACTCATTTCCATGCCTTGGCAGACATGACAACCGATTTTGAACATCTTGGTAGGTATTGTACTGATTTAAAGGAGGATACTTCCGGTGGATTTTCGTTTATACACAGACTAAGGCCCGGGGTCAATCGGCAATCTCACGCTCTCAAAGTAGCCCACCTTGCAGGCTTGCCACAAAGCGTAATTGATACTGCTAGAAAGGTTCTTGAGAATACGCCGACTATTGAGACAGAGTTCGACTCTCGAGAACATCAGAGCTGTCGTAAAGCTGTTCATTTTTCATCCTGAAGAGAAGCTTGATAGTTTCCGGCTTCGTTGTCATTTCTTAACGCCTTACGGCGGGCAATTTTGTTCACTTTTCCCAATGAACACCTTGATACCCATTTTGTTATAGTTTTCATATCCTTAGAAAGACAACACGCTATAAATTCTAGATAAGCGCTTCAGATCCCGCCATTCGAATCGTTCTGGGATGTCTAAGTGGCAACTGTAAACATATTAACCTATTCACGATTATTATTATAATGCATGGTATTCTCTCTGTAACTTTAGGAGGTGGGATATTAAAGGAGTTTGACGAATGACTTTCTAGCGCGCAAACACTAAAGTCTGGCAACCACCTTTCGGCGGGCATCTACTTCCACAACAATGCCATTCTCCAGAGAAACGAGTTCACAATCCTCGGCATCGATGCCATTCACATATTGAACGACAGTAAAATCTATCCTTTGTCTGCCTATAACCACCATCGGTGCGTGCCACGTCCCAGCCGCATATGTCACCGCTTGGCCAGGCGTAGCAATAAATGCTTGCAGGTTGCTTAGGTCCGGGGGATCACGCACCGTGCTCGTGATCCTGTCTTTTCCGTTTCCATTGCGCACAGTAGTTGAAGAGAATTGGCCTTTTAAAGTAGGCGCGACAATGACAAGGAAGAATATGTCTTCAGATGCAGTATGTGTAGCATCTCTCGAGAGTTGATCTGGCGTGTGGCTTGTGGAGAGTGGTATAAACGTTTGTGATGTGTACGGGTGCCTTTCTAGAAATTTGATATCGAAGAGTCCACTTAGGTTCTGATTCCATAATCCAGAGGACAAACCGGATGCAGAAGACGGTGAAGGCGACGTAGATAAAAGGTTGCGCAGTTCACGAGGAAAGCATGAGAACATGCTCATTCGAGCTGAACCCTTTTTGCTGCTGTGGGTTTCATATGATTCTGAAATAGGCGATATTGGGCTCCATTTTACTGCAGAGCCTTGATTGGCAAATTCGGGGACACTGTTTGGAGAATCAAGACCAGTGAGAGAAGAGGGAGGGCCGTTTAGGGTTTTAGGTAATGGTGCTTCAATAGCTGTTCCGAAGGGACAGAAGCTTTCTGGAGTAAGGCGTGTAGCGCGTACGCGACTGAAAGGCGCCGAGAGAATCGGTACAGCCATGGTAGGGGATGCTGTTCTCTTCGAATGAGCGAGCGAATGAATGACTTGTGAGTTGGTGTTTTCTTTGCTTCTTCAGGGACAATTCGGATCTTCTGCAGTTGTCGTGGGCTCTTGCCCCTTATCGATAGCGAGGCCAAGTGCCGAGGTTAATAGGAAGCTTTGCTTAGTCAGTCTAGGAGCGGGCCGGAGCTTATTCACACTTAGTAAGCAGCTACTTTAGACCCCAAGGCATCAATGTCACTTCATTGTTGGGTTGAAAAAAAAATCATCTCTAAGGGTTTAATGAAAGATAGATTCGTTTATTAATAGCCATATTTTAAGCGTTTCACGGTGCTCTGTCTTTGATTTGGAGTCCCCACGAATACACAAGCTCAAGCTGATAGGTCGGCCAATCACTTACGCTCCGCCCCACCAAAAGCTACATCACGAAGCCTACCTCGACTACGAAGTACTGGGATTGCTTGCATTGAAGTGTATGACTCCTGAAATCAAGGCGTCTCCTCAAGGAGCGTCACCATCCGCTACAGGTCAGATACAGGAAGGCTTAAGCGAGAAGAACCGTGAGATCAATAACGATTCGCCGGAGTCAACCGATCAAAAGTACCCCCATGGAATCAAGCTTGCAATAATAATCAGCTCTTTAGCTATTTCAGTTTTCTTGGTAGCCTTGGTGGGAGCCCGGAACTGTCGTGGACACTCTCTTAACAAGTCAGAATACTAACAACCTCTTACCTGCCAGGACGAAACTATCATCACAACCGCTATCCCCAAAATTACGGATGACTTCCGTTCAATCCAAGATATCGGGTGGTATGGATCAGCATAGTACGTCTAAACCTTTACCCCATTCATCGGTACATTTGATGCTTACTCTAGGTAGTTTTATGCCCTTTGCGGCCTTCCAACTAATATTTGGGAAGCTGTTCTCGTTTTATTCGATTAAATATGTTTTCCTATCTTCAATCGTAATTTTCGAGATCGGATCCTTGATCTGTGGGGTGGCACCCACATCGAGTGTCTTTATTTTCGGTCGTGCAATTGCGGGACTAGGGAGCGCTGGTATAAATGCTGGCTTCATAATGTCAGTCTCCAACCATCCGTCCCTGCAAATTTTGCCAACTGACCCATGATCAGAATCCTAGCAAGCTCTCTCCCACTTGCGAGAAGACCAATTTTCGTCAGCTCCTATAGTGGGATGTATGGTATTGCTTCCGTAGTTGCTCCGCTTTTAGGAGGTGCGTTCACTACAAAGCTGACCTGGCGCTGGTGTTTTTATCTAAATTTACCAATCGGTGCAATCGCATTGATATCCATGTCACTCTTTTTGAATCCTCCAAAGACTGACGTACCAGCAACCACATGGCGGCAGAAAATTGCTCAGATGGATCTCCTTGGAACTGCGATTCTGGTACCCGGTATTGTCTGTTTATTACTGGCACTTCAGCTTGGAGGCTCAATATACGCATGGAATACCCCCAGACCCATCGCCTTGGTTGCCCTAGCGGGTGTGTTGGGACTGGTGTTTATCTTCATTCAACGTTGGAAACAGGAGAATGCTACCGTACCACCCAGAATAATCAAGCAGCGTAGCGTTGCTTGCAGTGCCTGCTATGTGTTCCATGCAGGCGGTGCTTTGAGCGTCTTCCACTACTTCGTTAGTACCCTCTCCTCTTCTCTTTTCGAGGTGATCTAATCAGTTAATAGCTACCTATATGGTTCCAAGCCATTCAAGGGGTCACTGCCTTTGACTCTGGAACGCGTATCTTACCCACCACTGCTGGTACCGTATTGTTTTCTCTCATATCGGGAGTTACAGTCGCGACATGGGGCTACTACACTCCTGTGATGATTCTAGGGGGTTGCCTATTGACTATTGGCGCGGCGCTTACTACGTCCTGGGAGGTTCTTACTCCCGCTGGAAAGTGGATAGGCTATCAATTAATTTTCAGTGCTGGTGCGGGCCTCGGTATTCAGCAGGCTCATACAGCCGCTCAAACAGTTCTCGCACCCGCGGACGTACCTACCGGGGCTGTGATTATCATCTTCAGTCAGATCCTCGGAAGTACCGTGTGGTTGTCCGTGGCACAGCAAGTCATGGGATCTAAGCTGCGGCAGGGTCTTATTGCCATAGCAGGATTAGATCCTGGACTGGTGCTCGACAATGGGGCGACCGGTTTTCGGGCGAAGATTGAACAGCGGTTTACCGATAGCGTATTGCAAGCATACAATTCTGCTTTGATCTACACGTTCTTTGTTGCGGTTGCTTTGGCTGGTGTGGCATTCATTTCTTCATGTGGAATGGAGTTCAAGTCCATTAAGAAGGTGAAGACCTTTCCTGAAAGCAGCGCCGAGTAACTAGACGTTATTTTCTGCTAAATATTTCAGATTAATCAGCATTTGTTTGATAGAAGCTGGCGGTGAGTATTGCTATTTAGTAGATAGTACCATGTAAATAACACAGATAAGATCTATATCTCCGGAATTTATACAAGCGATGCTGGTTAAGGAGGCCTTCAAAATCAGAATCAGAAAACGCCAACACAAACGCCTCCAGCAAAGAAGACAAGTAACCCTAGAAAAATGCATTTATACATCGAACGCCGGTAGTAATGATCGAACAAGGCCACAGAATACTTCCACCCATAGAGGCAGACATCTAAAATCACGCGAGGCTGAGTATAGATGTCTATCTCGGTGAATACGGCGCATCCTATAGAAGATATATATCAGATATGGACGACAGGAGAAGGTGATCACTTGTTGCGAATAAGCAAAGTATCGAGAGAATCGAAGTGATCGCAATCCTTGTAGCTATAGAAGGAGTTAGTATCATGTCACGCTACGAATAGCAGGATGAAAACGTACATATATGTCATGCTGCTCCGGAGACTGCTCTGGATAACATCTGGATGCCAGCGGAAGATATACATGACCATGGCCCAACTCAAGCTGGCGAAGCACGGCCATGCAGCCTCACCTATGCTCTCGCGTGCCTTAGGTGTAATCAAGAAAGACAGCGGGTGCTGGTTCGGCGCTATTGACAGTCGCCCTAGAGCAAGCATTACTCTGGCGAAGACATATATGACAATCTACAAACTTCGTTAGACGGACTAATACTAAACGGAAAGTATGTTGGTGGCTGACCTGAAGACTGACGTCCCCCGGGGACCTGCCGAAGACGAGATACCCGCCTAATAGGCCTGCGAGGAATGTGTCGTAGGGGCCTTCTTTGCCCCAGCCGGAAGGCCCGATATATTTTAATGCAAGCATCGACGACTTGTAAACAACGGCGAAGTAGGCAAGGTTTCGAGCGTGTGTTTTTGTAGCATTCAGCACCATCCATGTCTTCTGTTTTAAACTGTACGGACAATCTTGTGAGCCGGGGTTATCTTATAGATGGGTGACCGGGTAGACGTACCTCCCTGACCGAAACAGGAATATCATCCTATACAAAGAGCATTACGCATTAGAATGGTCTTCTCAAAGGTGATTATGGATGGCGGCTTACACTAATGCGTGCGGAAACCGGACTTTTGCACCGTATACGGCGCCATTGCGGGCACCTTTGAGGATGGCGAGGAAAGGCGCGAGGTCCGGGTTGCGGATAAGCTCGTTAAGACTGGCCTGGGACGAGCGGCAGTTAGCTAAGGAGTCTGATAAAGATGGAGGGAGGTGATAAAGAGTGACGCAGTGGCGCACCTTGATGGCGTCCATGATGGACTGTAAGGTCACTTATATCCGCCTCTACTTTGGGATCCCTAGAATGGATGAAGATGATACCGCGCCTGGAAGAATGGCTGTCACTCTCGGTCTAGATTTGACGCCGTGACAGACAGACTAGTGTCGTGAAGAGACTATTCCGAGTGATGCTGGAGTCGTCGCCGTTCCACGGTTATCTTGCGGACGGCGTAAACACATGCGAAAAGCCTCGGCTCGCAGCGATAGCTGGAACATCTATTGTCCGAGAGCCCTTACATCATCAGCCCAGTCTTAGTCATCGCGGCTCGTTCGGGGGCGGATCATCGTTCATCCTTCGGATCTTGGCAAAGCTCGCCGAGTTAGCGATCCTTACCAACTCCATGGCGATAACATGGAACATGGCGGTGGTAGAGATCCGGTTTTTCCTAGCCAAACACTGGCACTGCGCCCAGTGATATCTCCCGGATGGCACGGAACAGCGTCCTCCGTCATTCGTCCAAGAGCGGTCCAAGAACGGGGTACACACATCCAACTTGCTAGACGAGACGTGCCAACAAACCGGCCATCGGCCACCGGACCCTTCGACGCCCATGGTCGCCCCCCGTCGTCGGTCGTCGTTTGTGCCGTCTATTCGACCGCTATCACCATCAGGCCGTAACGCGTGGTCCAAGACAAACTCTATCTCTCAAACGAAAGTCTTGGGGGGTGGGAGATCTCCGGTTCTCTCCAAACAGCCGGCACTAAACGAGGGAGTTGGGAGTTGGGTGAGTGAGGACATGCGAGGCTCAAGTGTGCGAACCCTGGCGGGGATCAGCTGCAGGGCGAGCATGGGCGGCTAAAGAAGCAAAGCTGCGAACTGGCGAAGAAGCAAAGAGCGCGACGAGGCCTTTTCTACTGAGGGCGACTCGAGATCGCGCGGGAGAGAGGGGAGAGCGCCAAGGCTGGGAGGGCGGGCGCGCTTGACCCGATCCGGCAAGTACATGCAGCTAGTGGGCCGTGCTGGCCAATCGGGAGGCGGGACCGGGTTGGCGGAGTGGGGCGGCTTGGCGCGCGGTCTGGACGGGGAAAGAGACTCGGGGGAAGGAAGGAACGAGTGTTCGCCTTTCTTTTAGATCGTGGGGGAGTCTTCTTCTTTATATTCAGTCTTTCTCTTTATATTTAGCATCGTCACTACGGCATATTCACCGTCTCGACAGCATCCTACAGACACTAGATACCCACCGGACGGAGTACAGAGCACCAAGATTACACGCAGTCCCAAGTTGCAGAGCTATATGGCGCATCCATTTGACCCGGCGACGCCGGCGGAGCTGACGGCGGCCGTGAAGGTGCTGGAGGAGGCCTATCCCGGCGTGCCTCTACGGTACAAGGCAGTCGACGTGCAGGAGCCCATCAAGAAGGACGTGATACCGTACATCGAGGCAGAGCGACTATGCAAACCGCTGCCTACGAAGCCAGCCCGGCTGCTGATGGCCCTGTTCCACCGGATGGACACAAAGAGCTTCCTGAAAGCCATCGTCAACGTCGACACCAGGAGCATCGTGCGCGTCACCGAGATTCCCCCAGGCGTGCAGGTAGGAACTTACTACTTACCCTCAAAGATGGAAAAGACGTACTGATGTTAAGATAGGGCCCCGCGGACATAGACGAGCTGGTAGAGATGGAATCGCTCTGTCTAACCCACCCGTCCGTCCTCGCCGAGATCGAGAAGCTCAAGCTGCCGCCCGGCATCACCGTCTGCACCGACCCCTGGATCTACGGCACCGAGATCGAGGGCGAAACCCGCCGTCTGTTCCAGTTCTACCTCTACTTCATCGACACCGACGACCCGCAGCACAACCACTACTCCCTGCCCTGCACGATCTCGCCGGTCTTCGACTGCATGACCAAGGAGCTGGTGCGGATCGACAGCCTGCCTACTGGATCGGACCACACGAGCAAGCCCACGCAGCCCTGGACGCCGAGAAAGGCGGTGCAGTATGCGCATAATCTGCTGGAGGAGCCGATGCGGACGGATCTGAAGCCGTACATCGTGCAGCAGCCGGAGGGCCCCTCTTTCAGCGTCGATGGGAGTGAGGTGTATTGGCAGAAATGGCGATTCCGGGTTGGGTTTAATTATCGGGAAGGGATGGTGTTGTACGGGGTGACGTATGATAGGCGGAACTTGTTCTATCGGCTTGCCGTGAACGAGATGACCGTTCCTTACGGAGGTACCTCCCCTACCTTCTGATTAAACTGGAGTGAAGTCTAACTAAGAGAAGACCCCCGCGCACCGTACCACCGCAAACAGGCGTTCGACGCCGGCGACGTCGGGTTCGGGATAGCGGCCAACACGCTGTCCCTGGGCTGCGACTGTCTAGGGCACATCAAATACTTCGACGCCTACCGAACGGACTCCAAGGGCCACCCGGTGCTGCTCAAGAACGTGCTCTGCCTGCACGAGCAGGACAACGGCCTGCAGCACAAACACACCAACTACCGGACGCAGGCATCCACCACCGTCCGCAACCGCCAGCTCGTCCTGCAGATGATCTGCACGGTAGCCAACTACGAATACATCTTCGCCTGGATCTTCGACCAGGCGGGCTCCATCGAGCTGGAGATCCGCGCCACAGGCATCCTGTCCACGACCCCGATAGACGATGGCGCCTCAGTCCCCTTCGGCACGCGCGTGGCGCCGGGCGTGATGGCGCCGTTCCACCAGCACATCTTCAACCTGCGGATCGACCCGGCAATCGACGGGTTTGATAACACGGTGGTGTATCAGGATAGCGTGGCGATGGCGGATGATCCGACGCTAAACCCGTACGGGGTGGGATACGTGCAGGAGACGACTGTGGTGAAGCGGTCGACTGCGGCTGACCTGAGCGTGGCTGACGCGCGGGTGTTCAAGATCCGGAATGACGGGGTGGTCAACGGGGTGAGTGGACGGGCGGTGGCGTACAAGCTGGTCGCGGTGCCGAGCCAGTTGATGCTGATGCACCCGCGGAGCTATAACCGGCGGCGAGCGCAGTTTGCTACGCGGGCAGTGTGGGTGACCAAGTACAGGGAGGGCGAGCTGTATGCGGCGGGGGAGTTTACGAACCAGAGCCGACAGAGCAGCGGGGTGGAGGAGTGGGTGGAGCGGGAGGACGAGGTAGAGAACACCGACGTGGTTCTCTGGCATAGTAAGCACTTCTCTTCATCCTATGCATTCTCTCATTCTCTGCATCTATGCAGCCTACTCCCTTGACGGCAAGTCACTGACGATAGCAGCATTCGCGGTGACGCACAACCCTCGCCCGGAGGACTTCCCAGTGATGCCGATGGAGCGAGTGAGCGTGATGCTGCGGCCGGACGGCTTCTTCGAGCGCAACCCAGCGCTTGACGTACCGCCGTCGAGCCTGTCATTCAACCGGTCGACGGCAGTAGTGGTGCATAGATGAGCCAGTAGTTCAACCGGTCGACAGCAGAGTGCATAGATAGAGAGCGTAGCACGGTAGCGAGAAGATATAAATAGAGAGCTCCACAGCTGGCGAGATGAAACACGCCAGCGTTTCCCTGGCTTCCCTGATTTTCTCCGGCAGCCTGTGTCTCGTCTAGGAGTGACGACTCGCAGGCTGGATTGGCCAATGGACGAGCTGGCGGCCGTGACGGGGTGGTGCAGGGTGGTGGCTATGCAGGCTCGTCACCAGCATGCAGGCCGGGGCTTCGCTGGCGGCCGCTCTATGGCTGGACTTGAGGCTGATCGGGCCCTTTATAAACACAGCTCTGTTTCTGTCGGCCTCTGCCTGTTTCTCACAAACACACATACCCCAGCTGCGATAACCTCAAGATGCGTCTCGGACTGATCCTTCTGGCGAGTCTCGGGGTGCTGGCGGCCGGCGAGCCGCTGCGGCATCCCCAGCTGCGCAAGCACATCCCGCGCGAGGAGGCCGGCGAGGTGTTCTCGCTGCACAACCTGTCGCTGAAGCTGTTCCAGCGGGCGCCGGCCCCAGAGCTGCTGGCCGTGGCCGCCAACAGCAAGCCGGCCGACGACGGCGAGGAGAAGAAGCGCCGGCTGCGACGTCAGAACACCGGCGGGACGCCCTCTGCCACGCCGACGGAGACCAGTACGTCTGACCCAGCTCCCACTGTCTCGCCCACTGCCTCGCCGACCGCGTCTCCTCCGTCCTCGCCGTCCGTGTCGAGTGGGAGTGGTGGTGTGAGCAGTGGGAGAGACTCCTCCTCTTCCGCCGGCCGAAGCTCACCCTCTCCAGGCTCGCCCCCGACTACGCCCACGGCCACGCCCACTACGCCCACCACGCCGGCCTCGCCCACGAACACCCCAACTTCCCCCCCGACGTCCGCGACCTCCCCCCGGACCTCCCCCAGCCCCAGCACCCCCG
>JWPT01000016.1:0-81735 GCA_000812245.1 Onygena corvina | reverse complement strand
ATTATTATATATTATAGAAAGAAAAGAGGGATTATATATTAGATAGGCTATAACTAATAAGCTATAGTCTATTCGTAGTACCCCGATCAATAAAACTACTTATTCTTATAATAAATATAAAGACCTTTAAGCAAACTATAATCTTTATTTTATATATATAGTAGTATAGAGCTAAAAGCTTCTATAAAATATTAGTCTTTAATATTTTAGTATTAGATATTCTTAAAGTAAAAAGAGTAGTATTTATTTTATTAGAGAAGTATTTTAGAGATAAGCTTCTTATATTTAATAAAGTATATAGTAAGAACTTAGACGGTTCTACTATCTTTATAGATAGTTAACCTATTTATCTCCTTAACTTTTATATAGGCTCTACTAACTATCTCTCCCTAATAGCTATTAATATACTAGAGGTTCTAAATACTAATATAGTTAATATAGAAGTAAGTACTAAGGTAGTAGAGCTACTTATAGATCTTAAAATATAATATAAGAAATCTATAGTAGCTAAATAAGAAGTAGAGTAGACCTTATAGAAAATAGCTAAATAATAAGAGATAAATAATAAAGAAATTAAGTTATGTAGATTCTAACTAGCTAGAAAGGAAATAGAACTATCTAAGAAGAAAAGGGTATTAGTTTATAAAGAGAAGTAAAAGGAGATATAGCTACTATTAGCTATAGTAGATCCTTCTAATATAGTTTATATAATTAATATAGATTAATATACTCTAATAGAGTAGTATATAGAGAATCTAATATTAGTAGTATAGATAAATTAGACTATCTAGTAGTAGACTAAATAGATATAGATAAAGACTCTATTAAATAAGATTAAAGCTTTAATTTCTATAATTAATACTAGAGATTCGACTAGATTATTCTCTTTATTATATTATATTTTAATATAGCTAAGCTATACTAATAATAAGGCTAAGTTTATAGACTATATTAAGTTAATATTTAATTATATTTAAGTAATAAAGGTAGTCTTTATAAGGGAAATATCTATAGTTAAACTATAGCTATTAAAGCTAGAGCTATAGGCGTTAATATAAGTAAACTATAAAAAAATAGTATTACTATTATTAAATTATAAAGAAATAGAGACTAAATTTATATAGTAAGTAGAAGTAGTTCTAAACTATATCTATATAATAAGGTTTTCTAGAACTACTCTAATAGTAAGTTAATCTATAGTAAATTAGCTAGTAGTAAATTAGAGAGTAGTAAGTACTCTAGCTTAGATATTAGAAGTATTAAATAATAGATATATATCTTTAGGAGCTAAGGAGTTAGCTAACTAGAGGGGCTTAGTAGTTCTATCTAGTAAGGGGTATATATCTATAGAATCTATAGAAACTATAGAGATAAACTAGAGAAATAGTAAAATAGTAAGTATATAAATAATAGAGCTATATTAGAGAATAGATATTCTATACTATCTAGTTATTAACCCTATAAGGAATAGCTATATTGCTATATAGGAGCCCGATTTTATATTTATCTATATAGTAAGAAGAGATAATAGATAAAAGAAGGATAAAGATAATAATAGATATTATAATAATAGAGTAGACTAAGGGGATAGAAATTAATATCCTCTTAGAGCTTAGAATATTATATTATTTAATCTAGATAATATAGATATTAATACCTTTATTAGCTATATCTATTTTATAGAGAGGGTTAAGGGCAAAGTAGCTATACTAAGAGTCTTCCCCTTATACTTATAGAGAAGGGCGCTTAAATAGTATATAGGCCTATTAGAAGAATATTAGTATAAGATAATAGATTCCCTTAATCTATACTTAGAAGAGATATATAGTAAGTTTATCTTAAATAAAATATCGATATAGATAAAGGTAAGTTTACTTACCTTTATATTTAAGAAGTTAATAGAGCTACTACTCTTATTCTATATAACTTATAAGATTATACTATTAATAGCCGCTAGTATTAGAGAAGATAATATTCTATTATATTAGATCTAGAAGGGCCTTAACCCTTATTTAGTATATATTATTTCTTTAATTAAATATAAACTATTAGATACCTTTTATAAATAAATATATAATAATAAAGTAACTATCTAAAGAGCTTAAAGTAGTAAAAATAATAACTAGAAGAAGAATAATAAAAGAGATAGTAATAGTTGAAATAACTATAATAATCGTTTTAATAAAGAAGGCTCTTTATAGAAGAGTAGTATATTAGTAAAGATAAAAGATACTTTAAATAAAGAGGTTATAGAGAAAAGGGTATCTATAATAGTAGTCTTAGATAAAGAATTCTAATAGAAAGTTAAAAGGTCTAGAATCTCGTCTAACTACTTAAAGCTACCCCTTAGCCCCTATTATAGATATAATAGACTCTATTAGAACTAAAACTATCTACTAAAGATAAATATTATTAATATTATTAATATAGATAGATAAGCTTTAATAGATACTATTCTAGATACTAACTAGATTAAGGAAGTATTAGAGAACTCTCTATTAGCTATTTTATCTTTTAATACTCTATTAGTATTAGAAAACTAGATAATAGAACTAATATAGAGGCGTTGGATTATTCTTTACTCTATAGCTTATCTCTATTATTATAGATACTAATTTAGTATATTTATTTAATAGCTATTACTTCTTTTAAACTTTATTTATTTATATTCTATATTAACTTTAGTTTAGAAATATTATTAATATTAGAATATTACTTATTATCTTTTTTTCTATTAATCTACTATATATTTATATTATCGACTCTACTAGTATTATTTAATAGATATTCTTTAATATTCTACTTTATAATATTAATTAAAGTATTTATAGTATTAATAAAAGATATTTAATTTCTAGTATTAGTTATTTATTATATTATTTCTACTTTACCTTATAATTTATTAATAGTAAATAATATATTAAATATAGCTAGTATTAATATTAATTACTCTTTTTATATAGTCTCTCTAATAAAATACTATATTCTAGTTACTATTTTATAATTATTATCTTCTAATTTATTAGATTTATTAGCCTCTATCTAGATTTATTATAAATATATTGGTCTATATACTTTAAAATCTATAGTTATTAAGCCTAGAGAAGGCTCTACTATTAGTATCTTCTATTATCTATTTAATAGTACTATTATCTAATAGATTAACCCTTTGTCTATCTTCTTAAAGGCTAGTAATAAATTTATATCTATACTAGTATCTATTATTTTTTATAATTTTTTAGTTCTTCTAATTACTAATTTTACTCTATTACTAATAGCTATTACTAAAGATTATCTACTTAAATATATATATCTATTATTAGTAGATATATAGTTAATAGATATTAATATTAACTTAATCTTATAAAATAACTATAAAGTAGGCGATAGTAATCTATTTATTATCCCTAAATAAAAGTAGAAGATTAATCTTACTATTACTAATATATCTAAAGACTTTAGTAAGGATTTTAAGTTATCTATTAGAGAGATTTTAAATAATTATAGTACCCTATTTAGCTCTATTTTAGGCTACTTTAACGATAGTATTATTATATCTATTTAACTTAAGGATAAGACTAATTTCTCTAGCCTATATAAGCTAATCTATAAACTATTACTAAAGAATAAAAAAGTAGTTAATAAGGTTTTAGACCCCCTATTATAGGGAGGTTAAATTAAAAAAGTTTCTATTATAGATATCTATCTAGCCGCCGCTCTAGCTTTTATAGTCTAGAGAAATAATAAGCCTTATATAGTTATTAACTTAAGAAGAATAAATATAAAGTTTATCCTAAATATATATCTATTACTATATTAAAATAATATTTTAGATACCTTAGAAGGTACTATAGTCTTCTCGTCTATAAATATAACTAAGGGTTTCTATTAGTAGTCTATAAGAGAGAAGGATTAATAGAAAATCGCCTTTAGTACTTCTTATAGTTAGAAGAGGTTTACTATAGTAGTAATAGACCTTACTACCTCCCCCCCTTTCTTCTAGAACTATATAGAGTAGTTACTAGCTCCCTATCTCTAGTTCTTTATTTTTATATATATAGATAATATTATTATCTACTCAAGGTCTATTAAATAGTATTTAATAGACCTTTATAGAGTCCTAATAGTCTTAAAAAATACTAGTATTATATTTATTTTAGCTAAATACTATTTTAGTTACTAGTCTATTTAGTTATTAGATTATTATATTAGTTATCTAGGCGTAGCTACTTAGGAGTAAAAAGTTACTACTATCGCGGTACTACCCTTTCTATTAATCCTTATTAATCTAGAATTAGGAATAAAACTATTTAACTATTATTAAAGATTTATTCTATTCTTTTTAGTAATTATTTTACTACTAATCTATATAAAAACCTTACTATCTAAGGATTATCCCAAATTAGGCTCTAAGTACTATTCTTTTATAGTATATACTAGAATTATATTAAGTAAAATAATATAACTAGAGATTATTAATCTATCTATATATTCTATAACTATAAAGAAGATAAATAAGCTAATAGTAGAGAGCTAAATAGTTTAGAATCTTCTAAAGGTTTATCTATTTAAAGTATCTATATTAAAATATTCTAACTTTTAAAGGCCGTTCTACCTTTATATTAATAGTAGTAAAAGATAGAGTTTTAGTATTACTATCTATTAGCTAGATATTAATAGACTTAAATATCTAGTTATATATATATTAAAGAAATTATCTTTTATAGAGAGGGGATATAATATTACTAAACTTAAATATAGCGCTTTAGTATAAACTTTATCTAAATTTCTATAATACTTTAATAATTAGGAATTTACTATTATTATAGACTATATTACCTTAGTTATAATATTATAAACTAAATTATCTACTTTAGATAAATATTTTATAAGGCTAAATAACTAGGCGCTACTTTTAGCCTCTTATCTACTAAAAATAAGAATAGTTTATTAAAAGGGTATTAATTATAATAATATAGATACCTTATTTTATATTCTAATATTTCTAGAAGCTTTATTATAGAATAGTAAACTACTATAGGCTTTATAGTCGATATTAAATAACTAGACTCTACTAGCTAATTCTATAATATAGCTAATCTATCTCTAAATAAATCTCTACTTAAGTAATAAATATTTATAATAGACTATATATAATATTAAAGATAATTCCTTACTTAGTAAAATTTATAAGTAAATTAGTTTATTAGATAAACTCTTTTATAGTTTCTACCTCTATAATAAAAAGCTCTATTATACTAGATTTATTAATAATTATCTTTATCTATATATTTCTTAATTTATAGTAGTAGATATATTAAAATTTATCTATAATAATAATAGATATATAAACTTTAAATAGGCGCTTTCTATACTTTATATATATTTCTTTATTAATAAAGTCTATAAGAGATTAGTAAAGTATATTTATAGATATATTCTCTATAGTCTTACTAAGTTAAAAAATATAAAGTTACTAGAGAAACTATAGTCTATACTACTATTAGAGAATCTATTTAATATATTCTCTCTAGACTTTATTATAAAATTATCTATAAGTAGCCCTTTCTTAGTAATTTTAATAGTAACTAAGAAGTTATCTAAGGTAGTTCACCTTATCCTAGAGGGGTTAGACTAGTTAGCTAAGTAATAGACTTAGTTATTTTATTTAGATATTATTTATAAATAGGGGCTATCTTTAATAATTATTTCTAATAGAGATACTAAGTTCTTTAGAAAATTCTAGAAATAGCTTCTATCTAATCTTTATATTACTTAGTAGATTAATACTATTTATAATACTCTAGCTAATAAATAAGTAGAATATACTAATCTTTTAATAGAAATTCTATTTTACTATTTATTAGTAGATTAATATAAATTAGATTAGAGCTCTCTACTCTAGAAAGTAGAATATTTTATTAATATAACTCTAATTATATTTTAGTTAGTACCCTTTAAAGTTCTATATAGTATTCTATCTAGACTTCTTCTAATAGTAAAACTATTCTCTTTTTTATTATTAGATAAATCTAATATCTATAAAATATTATAAAATACTTTGATATTAGTATAGATATATATAGCTATTAAAGTAGATAAATTAATATAAGTACTTAGTATTAATATTAAAGAATATATCTTTCTCTATTTTATTTATTCTTCTAAAAAGGGTTATTTTATACTAAACTCTTTAAAGTTATCTCTATTATAAAAGGGTCCCTTCTATATACTAGAGAAGGTATCTTCTTTAATCTACTATCTTTAATTACCTCTTTATTAGAGAATATATCTATAACAACTAATAGCTATATATTAGACGCTAGCGATATAGCTATATATATTATATAGTATTAATTATCTAATATCACGTGCGTCTTCTTTACGATATATTTGTAGAGAGACCGCTAGATATTACTAATCAAGTATATCGATTACTATAAATTATACTATAGAGTTATAACAATATTCTATTATCTTTATTATTTACTTAGAGAAATACTTACTATTTAAAGAAGAGATTTAATACTACTAGATCTCCCTAGAGAATATACTACTAGTATATATCGATAATTATAATAAATAGAAGATTAAAAAGCTATTATATATAAATAAAGATAAAGTATTAATAAAGTAAAAGACTTATAAGGATTCTACTTAGGAGTTTATATAGATAATTAAAGAGGATATTCTAGATATATAAAAGTCTTTTTAGAAATAGAGGTATAGAGGGGGCTAGTTATTAATTCTCTTATATTTACTATATATATTTTTTATCTATCTACTATATTCTATTATTTCTTCTTATTTTACTTCTATATTTCTCTTTTTATTTATAACCTTTATATCTTCTCCTTAATAGTATTTTTATACTTATTATCTACTTATCTATAGCTTCTATAAAGTATAAAGCCTCTTTAACTATTAGAGCTATCTTAGATAAGTATAGATAGTAAAATAAAAACTATATAGTAAAAAAGAATACTAATAAGGCAAAGTAAACTAAGAAAAGTACTTATAATTTCTCTAATTAGTATACTATTCTAATTAGATTATCTATTATTTATAACTATTTAAGGTAGACTACTTCTATTAATAAGTTACTAGAGCTTAACGCTACCCTATAGAAAATCTACTTTCTATTACTTAACTCTATAGATTTCTATATTAAAGCTATATTAGCTAAATTCTAGACTAGATTATTTTAGATATATAATAAGTTAATAGATCTACTCTCGCTTAATACTATTACTACTACTATTTTAAATAATATTTCTATAGAAGCTTCTATAGATATCTTTACTAATATTTCTACTAATATCTAAATCTAAAGGTATTAGCCTCTAACTAATACTTTAGAGATAGATAATAAATTAGAGTATACTAAATTACTAGAGTTAGATATAGTTTTTATTAATAAGTATTCTATTATATTTTTATTAAAGTAAAAGAAGAATACTATTATTAAATAAAAGTCTATTACTATAGATAACTCTATTATTAGTATTATTATTACTATTACTTCTTCTATTTAGTAGATTATTTTATCTAATAATAATATCGTTATAGTATTATTTTAATTAATATCTTCTCTAGCTTATTTAGTTACTAATAGAGAAATTTAAACTATAGTTATCTTTAATATATTTCTAAATATTCTCGATTTATTCTATATTATAATTACTAATATTTATTTAGTTTAGAGAAGTTTTTTTAATTATATAAAGTTTATATTAGCTATTAATAGTATTTTAAATAATATAAATATACTATATTATAATAAAATTTAATAATATATAATTATTAATAATTAAATACTAAATTAGATTATTATTTCTATATTAATCTCTAATAAAAAGTTTTAATATCTTTATTACTAATTATTATTAGCTAATCTCTCTACTATATTAAATATTTTTAATATTAAATTTATAATATATATTTATATAGTATTTATTAAATATAATATATATTATAAATAAATAGTTTTATTATACTATTTAATTATACTTTAAGTTTTTCTTTTTTTTCTTCTTTATATTTTTTATATTATATTACTCTTATCTAATATATTATATATTATTATTATTTTATATTATTAAGCTTTATATATTTTATTATCTTTTTAATATAAAGAGTTATAATATATTAAATATTATATATATATTTAGGGCCTTTATACTTTATAAAATAGCTAGAGTAGATAAATAAACTAATTAAGCTTCTCTACTATAATATATATACTTTATATATTATAGAGCCTCCCTTTCGTCCTATCTCGAGGCCAGAGCCTTAATAATAAATCAACCAATTCTTATTACTACCCCTTATTTATATAGATTAAAGTAAAGTAGAAGAACCTTGTCACCTATAGCTAAAACTACTATATAAGACTTGGTAAAGTCTAACTATATTAATATGCCATGTAGTATGCGTCAGACGCTCATAGCAAGGTAAAGAGAAGTAAAAATAGAAATAAATGGCGTAGAAATGGCGTTGAACGCGCCGGGAGCCGCCTGCCGCTAACTTAGATAACGACCTAGTTAAACGCAGCTACCTTATTTCAATCGCGGCGTTTATATCCGATCACGTGATCGCTTATCTGCCCCACCCCGGCCGACTCGCGTTCACTCATTTCATTTTTTTTTGAACCAGCTATGTCAGGAACAACTCGGCGCAAAGTCTGCGACAAATCCCAGACCATCAAGCAATGATCAGCCGACATTTTTCGAGGAGCTTTAAGCTAGGCACGAACGCCATTCGGTCAGCTCTGCCTAAGTCTACTAAATTTTTCTCAGCATCACAGCATCAGAAGGGATTGAACGGTACCTAACAATAACCAAATCCAGTCTTACTACTCAGTGACATGCATGCTGAAAGATTAAATAGATTGGAACAAAGACGAGAACAACTTTAATTATACTAGAGGTCGTTTTGTATATGACGAAATCAATCAATTAAGGCAACGTCGTGTTCACTTCGATCTACATCAGCTTGGAGATATCGCTGCTCATGCCGTTGGGGCTGCAAGATGCATCAAGATCGAGAAATGTCCTGATGGCATGTATAACAAAGCTTACATTCTCACCATGGACTCGGGTATGGAAGTCATCGGAAAGGTCCCGAACCCGAACGCCGGTATGCCGCATTACACAACGGCCAGTGAGGTTGCCACAATGGACTTTGTAGGCCAGACCCTCAATTTCTAAATGATGTTCAAATTACTAACTCAAAAGATCAGATGCGTAATGTTCTGTCGACGCGCACACCGCGGGTGTACGCTTGGAATTCTAAGGTCGATCAAAACAATCCTGTCGGTGCTGAATATATTGTGATGGAAAAGCTACCAGGTATTCCTTTAGTCAAAGTATGGAACACTTTGAAGGTTCCAGATCGGTTGAAAATCTGCCTGCAAATTTTCGAACTTCACAAGAAGTGGACCGGATTGAAGTTTTCTCAGTTTGGGAGCCTCTATTATTCCGAGGACGTCGAATTCGTTACGCCTGGAAATCAGCTTTATATAGACGAAACAGGGCTTACCGTTGCCAATTCTCGCTTCATAGTAGGCCCGGCACTTGGTCGAGAGTGGATTGATAACGGCAGACGGGAGCTGCAGTGTGACCGTGGTCCATGTAAGTTGCAATCCTGAAAGAGGTGTCTTTTGATTGCTCATAGGTTGAAAGGGCGATCAATTCTCGATCTTCGTTCGGCTATTGTACGTCGGGAAACCGCCGCCGTTAACATGATGCGTGACATGCCTAAACAACTTGCCATGTTTTACGGGCCCGGAGTCTACCAACCTTCTGCTGAGAAGAAACTTGCCGCCCTATTATCCCTTTCCCGAATCTTGGAAGATTTATTGCCCAAGGAACCAGATCTCTCGACAGGCCATCTTTGGCATAATGACCTTCATATGGAAAACATATTTGTTAAAGCTGACAACCCTAAGGAGGTACTTGGGATAATTGATTGGCAATCTGTGCAAATAATGCCACTCTCTGATCACAGCATGGATCCAGTATTCATTGACTACCAAGGGCCAGACGTGGGCGATGATCTCAAACCTCCTGAGATAGCTGAGGGAACCGACGCTCTACCGTTACCAGAGCGTAAGATAGTCATCAAACATTTTTATACAGAGTGCCTTATGGTCGCGTGGCGAATGTTAGTTAAGGCCAAAAACCCGACACAATATAAAGCTATTAGATTCCGAGAAACCACGGCTGGCCATCTGTTGCAACTTGTGCAAAATCTAGCGGTTTGTGGCGAAGCGCAAGTTCAGGCATTGATGTTGGATCTGAGAGGTGAATGGGCAGAACTCTCTCCGAAGCCGAATTTTCCCATTGAATACTCAGACGAAGAAATTGCTGAGATTGAGGCTGACTTTGAGGCTGCTGATATGGGAGTCCGGGTTATGGGTTCAATAAGGGAACGCTTGGGAGACTTATGGCCCGAGAAGGGTATCATGGAACTGGAATACTATGATACTGTGATGGCTGAGCTGCGGGAGATCAAGGCAGAACTCATGGAAATTCTCGCCAAAACAGAAGAGGACAAAGGAATTTTCCTAAAATATTGGCCTTTTGATTGCTGACCAACAGCCTACCTAAGATAGCGCATACTATCAAGAACGGAGCGCAGATTGTACTGTCGCTAAGGAATTTTATCTACTTGCATGTCTTGCGGTAAAGTTACCTGGCGATGTTGTTGGTAACGCCTTCCCTTACTTCGTGGATCCCTCCTTCTCCGTTATACCCAATCTATTACCCGGGTCTATAACTTCAAAGTAAACAAGATGTTTTCATTTCATACACAAATTCTAACCACGTTCCACATATTATACAGTGCACACTTAGGAGTCTCGTCATAACGCTCATATCTCGCTCAAAACCATGGCCTGCGACGGAGACGGCCACCATGGACTGGATCGCTTCTTCCGGACGACCAGGAGTATTAATATAATCAGAGGCATTCAGGGCGACTATGACTTGAGCAAAGTAAAGCAGATTGAGAGGAACGTCGGCGAACTCACCTCTCGCTACAGCTTTTTCGAGAACACAAATATCTTTACCATCGAGGCCGATATCAAAGAGGTTTGGGGCAACGTTTTCCAGTTCGCAAAGGACACCGATGAAAGCAACAACAGCCATGACTCGTTGGTATGCACTATTATTCGCATTATGAACTGCCATGATCTCCGCAAACCAAGCATTTTCGACAAAACGCCACCCCGCAAATTTCTAAAGCTATGGTACGGAGATGAGAAGAAAGTCCCTGGGGCAAAAGCAAGATCGAACACTGGGTCCAAATCAGAGGAGGCAGAGAACACGCCTCTTAAAGCAGGCGAAGGAAGCAAGTCAGGGAGCAGAAGTGCGAGTGACGTGATCATGGACCTAGCTGCTAGACTCAAAGGTGGCCTGACCGTCAAACAACCCGAAGCACAATTTAACGATGCAGACTCTGACTGCGGGGTAATTCTCAGCAGCGAATCTGTGTGGAAAAGTCTTCCTTTTTTCGACAGCTTCATGCGTGTAAGGTTGTTTAGCATGATGTATCTTCCTGTGCAAGAAAGGTGCAATTTTGCTTCGTTCATCGGTCGTATGCTCGCTACTGGTACGGCTGACCGTAAATTCGGTCTACTAGCCCTCTGGCTACTGCGCGATGCTTTAGAGAAAACTCGATGGGTCAAGCACGAGGTCGAAGACGATCCAGAAGACGAGGTCCAGAAGAGAAAAAGGGGAGAAGAGGAAGCGCAGGACAGAGCTAACTTCAAGAAAGCCACAGAAGGAGAAGGAGAAGTTGAATGGAAAAGCAAACCCAAGAAGAAAGATAAGCAGCCCCGAAAGGAGCTTGATAGTCTGCCACTCAATGACTTTCTTCCACCATGTATATCGATGCTCGAACACTGTGGCAGCAAGATTGCCCTATTAGCAAAGGAAGGAGTCTCCTTTGATACTGAGCCTGAAAAGTCCTGGACGGCTTTGGGAGAACTTGCTATTGAAGACGTCGGTGAAGGACGCCCTGGATTCAGTGTCAGAAGATGGATGTACTGGAGGTCTTACTTGAAGAAAATTGTGGGTACGAATATCAAAGAAGTGGCAGGCTATGCACGGCGTGGACTCAACGTTATGAACTTTGACGCTCGGTGGGCTGGAGTGTGGGTTGACGGAGATGTACACTACTACAAGAACCTGATTGACTACCGGCTCCATGACGACGGAGGTGACCCGAGAATCAATAACGATGATCTCGACTGGATTCTGGACCCCGAACCATTGGGGCAGCCAGCACCCTGAATGCGCATCGGAATAATTCATTCTTGGAAGACTGTTTGGCATTGATATTCTATTTTTACATTATTACGTTTAAGTATTGTTAGGAGCATACTGAGATTTTCATCCTTCAATAACTCTTCGCGGCTAATCCACAGAACCACGCGCTAAGGATTGACCAACCTTAATAACCTTATTTATTAGGATTAAGCTCATACTCATGTCTCCACTGCAGCCTTTTGTTCAAGTGTGAAGGTGAGACTCAATGAATATCGTAACGTGGTTTTGGGATTGGAGTTCCAAAGTATATACATGCCCAGAGCTTATAATACAAAAAATGGAATCGTTGCGCAAGAGAGTGAATCCTGGAATGATTTAGTGTATTAATAGATTGCTCTCCCTTCATCCCATTTCTTGCTCTCTCTTCTAGAGCTAGTGTCTGGAGAATGAGTCGATATACCCTCAGTGGAGGGTGAAAGCGAGAATCTGACTTTCGAGCTTTCTCGACGATGAGCCGAATCCCGCTCATTTACGGCGCCACTGACTCCCCCAATCCACTCCCAGACTCTTGAAACATCCCCACCGCGACCTTCGCGAACTGAGGCTCTAACATTAGCATTCCCTTCAACTATTGACCGGACGCGTTTCCAGAGCTTCTCGCGGCGGCTGCCTTGCAGCTCATCTCGTAATACATCATCGCGTAGTTGCCCAACTGAAATCCAGGGCTCTAATGCTTCGCCGCGTGCATGAAGAGCGGCTTGTGTTGCGAGTCGGTCAAGAGTCATACCAACTAAAGATGGAACGCGAGCAGCTTCGGATCGACCAGCTAAAATGCGTGATCTGACATAGGCGGCAACCAAGAACCAGAAAGCTAAAATGATAATAGGGAGTCGATACGCGAGGAGAGAGAGTCTAAGATATCGCCGGATGGAGCAGCCGAAGGAGAGCTTTGCGAGAGATGTCGATGTGAGTCTGGGGTCTGAGTTGGATGGACTGTTGTATCGGGCGCCGTTCTGTTAGTTTCAAAACACAGCATGTCAACATTTGTACAGTATATGCAAGGTGTGGTCTGGATCAGACTCTCACTTGAACAACGTTGAGCGCAGAAAACAGGATAGGATTGATGAACGGCAACGAAAGGTGACCAAGATATATCACTTACCCAGTACTGATAACAATCTCTTCACGACCTGTTATCTCGCCCAATGCGCCTTTCCAAAGGTCTTCAAATTCTTCGTCGGACATCCCCTTTCTTCTTAAGTTGCCTACTTTTTTTCTGAGCTCAGTGGCCGTAACTTCTGGCGTGGAAACCACTTCAGCCGTCTTCCCCGTAGTTTCGCCGCACTCAAACTTAGCGCGTTGCGTTCTCAACTCATCGACAGCCTTATCAGCAACCACTTTGATGCGACGAGCCTTTTCACCATCGGCTTCACAAGTTGGTGGTAGAGGAATGATCCCACCCAATGAAAGAGGGTGAGACTTGAGCACAAACCCTTGTTCACATCCAGCCTCAAAGTTGGGGTAGCAAAAAGCGTGCTGGGGACATATTTCGCATTGTGGCTCAATAGCATTGGCCCAACTGGGGACGTTTGTATCTTCCAGGGACCAACGTGGCTTGCCAACGCCACAGTAACCTATATCGATTTTCTCCTTCCGCCACCAAAGGCCAAAGCCACTCAATAGGGTTAGAATAACGAACCACGATAGATAAGTACCAGTGCTGCCGCTTCCTGTGTGTGATGGGCCTCTTAATACTAATTTACGCCTGCCACTAGCTTCCTCCTGATCCAAAGCCAGTTGTTCATCAGGTGTGAATTCTTCACCAAAAGTGTAATCGGATGATGGCTCAAACTTGGGCGTCATCTTTAGCTTAGAGATGGGTACGTCGAATGTAGACCGTGTTGGAACACGTATATCATCGTCATGCTTTACACCTGCTGGCGTCCGCAACTCAGATCTGCGCTTTCTCCTCTCTTCAACTTCGGACAAGCGTCTCCCAGAGCTCTTTCTTCGTTGTTCGGAGCTCACACCTCTACCGTATGGGGTATTTTCAGGTGAACTGCCGCCCTGAAAGGGATTGTCATCGGTAAAAATAGGGTCTCCGGTGTAATTGCTCTTGATGGCCGTTGGGGTCGTCATTTCGTCGTCGTGGTGGGACGCATGCGGGGTATGAAAGGCCTCACTCTTTCTCGATTTCCTGCTGCTAGGCCTTATGGGTGTGACTAAGGCAGTATCATCGTGATGGTCTGTAATGTCGGTATCTGAAGACCTGGGATGTTTGCTCGAGCCTCTGGTACTTCGTTTTGCCACGGAAAGCGGAGTGGTGGCTCTATATTCTGTCTCTGCGGTGGAAGCCCTCGTACTCGATCGAGTTGCTCTAGACCTACTCCTCTGGCGTCTATCAAATGCCTCAGCCTCTTCCTCAACGTCCTCTCCAAGATTATGATTAGGCATATTTGTTATTCCCCTGCTAGTCCTTCGCACTCGTTCCCGTTCACGAAGTAGCTTTTTAGCCTTCGGAAGCACCTCGCTTTCCAAAATAGCAACTAGCTGGGATTTTTTCGCAGATGCGGAGTATGAGATGTCATGGTTAACGAGGATGGAGCGGAGTCGTGGCACCGTAAGTGTGTTTAGGTCAAAGTCGGGCTGCAGATAGTAGAGCTCGTCGCTTGTATCCAGATCCGATGCCATGGCTAAGACGGCTCAGTGTTGATGCGAGCAAAGAATGAGATAGCCTATTTGCTAAAGAGATAGTTCCTCCTGCGCTTCACCTAGGCCAGGCGGCAAGTGGAAATTTCTTTTATAGTGATGGAGGCTCTGTTGTTATTTGGGTCAGCTTTGTTTGGTCTCCACAGCAACCACTCAGACAGGACAGAGGGGCAGAGTGAAGGCGTACCGGTTTCCAAAAACGTCAAGCCCCGGGGAGACTGCTTCAGGTCAAACAGGATTTAGGCCGCAACGCTCCCTTTTCCTTGCAGTATCACTTCGCAAACGGCCGATGATGTTCTGTTGTTTTTCTTTTAGCGGCAGGAAACAAGGATACACAACTGACGTAATCAGTCACGTGCATCTGACACTATATCACATGACCCTCGCGCTTATCTAATCTACAGAGAGATCTTGCGATTGGAAATGGCTGAAGAATGTATTCAATCCTATCGTGGTCGCCTTATATGAACCGCTGTATAAGAATGAAACCTAGGGAGTAAATCAGAGACATCAAGCAAAAACACATACAAAAGACTAACATTGAGAGTCCGGGCTCAGCCTATTATCCGACCTCTCCTCAATCAACCCTGCCATAAACTCCAAACGTCGAACAAAGACACGCCGCATAAACATCAATAGCTAGGCATACATGGAAAGAAAGAAAATCACAAAGAATATACAGAAAAAATTTTGGTGTAATATGTAACGTAGATAAAGTGTAAGATGGTTTTGCAAAGGCAGAAGAGGAAAAAATTGTACTTGTTCCAGGGCTCACCTTCGAATTGGAAGGGAAGTGTCAGGTAAATTAACGGTAGATGAGGCAGCGGATGTTCTCGTAGACTCCGGTATTTCGAGGGTACCCCCGCTTGGTGGTGGCGTGCTGTAGTCTCCGTTGACGTTGATTTGAGCTTTGATGGCTTTGAACTCCGCGAGTTGAGACTGTAACTGCTGAAGAATATCTGACATTGGCACAGCATGGTCAAGCAGTGTATCGTTTGGTTTGAATGGCTGTATCATGGCTCTAACCGTGAGGGTGTTGGTGCAAGTCTAGTAACATGTAAGTTGGATGATCGAATCAATAGTATAGTACCTCAATGGGAAGTTATGCTACTCACCTCTATACGTGCTACCTGATGCTCAAGCAAGTTCATAACAGCATCGTCGTCAATCTCATCGCTCCGGACTTTTATTGCGTTTATCAGTTGCAAATCCGGTTCTAGCAGTATCGTTCCACTCGGATTCTCTAATGCGCTGCAAAAGGCCTCCAGGCGAAGAGCAATCTTGAGTAGTTGCCAGAACATGTCGGCGTCGATGTTCAAAGTTGAGTTTTTGCCTAATGTTCCTGAGATTGGTGTTTCGACAAAGCCCATGACATCAGGTTGAACGGAGAGTCGGCCAGATAGCGCATGCGGGTAGAGGAGGAATACGGTTTCTGGATTCTCGAGACCCTTCAACTTGCGTTCACCGAGATCTTTGACTTCGAATCCCTGCGTACTGAGCTGATAAAGTTCTCGACGGGTGGCCTGATTCATCGCATCATCATTAAACCCAGCTTCCTCAGAATTCTCTGAATTGCGCTCATAATCCGCAAAGGCTTCAAGGGTTCGCTCCATTTCGGTAACAAAATCGGCTGAGACAAAGATCTGGCCGCCGTCTGCCACTCCGGCAATTCGAGCGGCGCGATTCACCATAGGCCCAAAGTAATCCATTCTGCCTGTTACTGGGTCCTTTTCACAGAGAGGTCTTCCCCAATGCATACCCATTCTAACTGATAGACCTCTGTATATCAGGTTCCCGTCATCATCGAATGTCTCACGGCATGAGGGAGTTTGGAGAACTTCGGTTGGCCAGGGTGCCTCCAGAAGCTGAATTTGACATGTAAAGCACCATAACAAAGCTGCAGTAGGCGTGGAGAAGGAGACCATGAAAGCATCGCCTTCGGTCTTTACTTCGAATCCACCAATGAGTCGTAATTGTCTTCGGAAGAGCTCATTGTGAATTTGGATGGCAGATCGCATAGCAAGCGGATAAGTTTCCCACATGGAGGTGGACTGCTTGATATCAGTAAATACAATAGCCAGTTCACCTGTTGGAGCGTCAACATGGCCGAGACGCGCAAGACCTGAATCGCTTGGGACATCGCGAGCTCTCTTTGCGCGCTTCGTGAGCGGAAACATATGTTCATCGGCCAGCGGCGATGGTCTTGACAAGCTAGTACTTCTGTACTTGCTACGTTCCCGTCTCTTGAGGTCATGAACCCCGGCAATCATCACCATCAGCTTGTTCGTGGCGCCATAGGAAATGGCTAAATCACGGATCTTTTGCGAGGCTATCATCAAATCGCCGGCTTCGGATCTCGCTACGTCAACGACCACATTAGGAGTAACATAGTCCCACAACTGTCCCGACGCAAGAATGATCATTTCATCCTGGGCGGTTATTGTGACTCTTATGGTGCTAGGAGCGGCAATAACGGCGGGAATCAAGTGGAAGTAGCCAAAAGCTCGTGAGACTGACAATTGATCATTTAATTTCCCGTTGCGAGAGACATAACCGCCGGCTTCTCTGATACGCTCTCTCTCCGAAGCTTCGGCAGGATCATGGTTCTGTGTAAGGTATTTGAATTGTCCGTTACCTTGGACGAGCAGAGCTTGGGCATCACCCACATTAGCGACATATAGTTCCATGCCTTGGAGATAGAGCACAGTGGCCGTTCCACCTGAAAAGGCATCCTCGCGGTTAAGTAGCTTGGCAGCCGTGGAATTTCTGTCCCAGTGACGCGACTCCTTATCATCTACAGGCTTGTAAGCCGCTGAAGCCATTTCTTTATTGAGAGCCAAAAAGGTCCTTCGCAACGCGTCCTCTGGAGTCTCGTTATTTTGCGTGCGCAGTTTTTTTAGCTCATCCATGAAGGTTGCTGTGAAATTCTCGTGTAGAAATTTCGCTATCTTCGACCCTCCGCTCATCGATGGTTGGCCGTCAAAAAGCCCCATGATAGTCTCCAAATCACTTCCTCTGAATTTGGGAACTACCATGTCTATCATGGACAGGTGCTCGTGTTTGCCAAGGCTATCAGCGAGACCATAAGCGATGTATCCATCTAATGAGGCAGACGTGCGGACTCGTCGGTCTTCGGTCTCCTCTGGTATGGTAGGGATGGTAATTGTCACGTCCATCAGCCCGAGTACACGGATGTAAGTGAGTGATTTAAAGTCAGTCAAATCAGTCGTCGGCGTCCCATCAATGCTTGGAGTAAAGGCGCTGGTCGGGTTGATTCCAAATCTTTTGTTTCCGGAGAAGTTGAGGTATCTTAGATTATGGTTCCAATTCCAGTTCCAGTCGTACGGCCAATTGGAAATATTATATTTGAGCGAATTGCTTCCAACATCAAGTACGGCAAGCTTGTTGACCTTGCAGAGCTCTGCCGGGAGAGCCTGTAGCTTATTGCCATTGAGATGAAGTACCTTCAGGTTACTTGACTCCTCAAGATCATCGGAGGGCAGAGAACTTAGTTCGTTTCCAGACAAATACAGTTCGCCAAGGTACTGCAATCTTCTAATGAATCCTGAGGGTAGATCCGTCAGGCCGTTGTAAGATAGGTTCAGGACCCTCAGCTCAGTGAGGAAAGCGATTTGGTGGAAGAGGTCATCTTCAAGGCGGTTATCAGCAAGATATAGCTGCCTCAATGAACCTGTAAAGGTACTTGCTAATCGCTGAGAGTAAGTCGAGTCTTTCCTTGACTCTGATGTCGCGCGGGATGCGTTGGACGCTTTCCTCCCACCAGGAGAAGACATGGACGGTATTGACCCTTTCCTAGAATCAGGCGGGGTGCCGACATGTAAACGATTGCTCGATGCATGGCTTGGACGACGGAATTCACTTTCGTCTCCCCTACTGCTAAATTCATCATGGCTCTCAGTCCGAAGCAGGGGTGTTCCCATTGGCGTTGCCCCGACTTCAGAAGGGGGTAGAGGTGGAGAGGAGGCAGGTTTAGGAAACATTTCCAAGACATTGGATGACACGTTGAGTGTCTCCAGCTTTAGACAATACCATATCTCAGCGGGTAACCTGCTGAGGTTACATTCTCGTAGATTGAGACTTTTCAATTCGGTCAGACAACCGACTGACGAGGGCAATATGCTGAGTGGATTTTTGGCTAAGTTGAGATGTTCAAGTTTCTTCAGTGAGCCGATATTAGGAGAGAGCGTGATGAAGTGATTCGTGTTAATAATGAGTTTAGCGAGATTGGGCACGTTGGTGAATAGTGAGTCTCTAAATTCGACCAATTTGGCGGATGCAATGTTAAGAGAGTGTAGTGTCGGCAGAGGTGCGGTGATATCAAACTGTGTAACAGGGCAGTGGTCAAGCACTAATGTCCGCAGTCTGGAAAAGGAACCGGAGAATGCAGACACAGAGTTATGTCCTACTAGCAGGATTTCAAGCCTTGGAAGGGAAGATATATTGTCAATAGCAGTGATATTGTTGAAACGCGCATCGACTTCTTTCAGCTTTAGCAGACGCTTAAAAGTCTCGGCGAAAGGACCACTCAGGTTATTATTCGTGACCCATAGACGTTCCAGCGAAGAAAATTGCCCAATTGTGGGCAAGTCTTCTATCTGATTGAAACTGATGTCCAGGTCAACTAGGCTATCAAGGTTTCCCAAGAAGTCAGGTAGAACACGGAAGCTGTTCGACGAAAGGTTAAGACTTCTCAGAGAAGGGAAGTCCCAGAAATTAGAAGGTAGAGATGATAGCTTATTATTAGCCATCTTAAGACTGACCAGCCCCCTTAGTTTATGGAGATGAGCATGGTCAAGGGTTTCCAGCCTATTGTTGGATATGTCGAGATACGTAAGGCGGGAAGCAAGGCTAAGACTCGGGGGTAGATGCCATGCCTCATTGCTCGTGAATCTGATCTCTCGCAGGTTTATGCAGCTCTGAATGAAGTCTTTGGGGACGTCAAGAGCCAGGTTTTTCGAAAGGTTCAAGGATATGATTTCCGATGCCTTCTTATACAGCTTGAGAGGTATCGTCGCTACACTTCTCCCTTCGAGGTCAACATGGCTGTATTTTTGATTGTCGGTGAACCCTAGCTCCGGATCCAGATTGGAGTAGACGCCCAGCTTGGTAGGGAGGAATGTGAATCGGCATATGTAGCTATTATCTTCGCGACCGATCTCAGTGATGCGGTCGGATGTGTGATAGCCGACTTGCTGCAGCAGACGCTTTTGCATCAGGATCGGGCGCTCGCCTGGCTCCAGCGTTCGACTGAGTTCATTCTTACGCATGACTATTTCGTAATTATTTAAGTCTTCTTGTAGGAATGATTTTCGGCCTAGCATTTCGAGAAGCTGGGTGACGGTGGTGTTTAGGCCGGCAGAGAGAGTTGCGAAGGTTGAGTCGATGCGGAATACACGTATGCAGAATGGATGGCCGTCTTCATCTACTTCCATCTCGGGGCCCGCATCTTGGAGGTTGAGGAGCCGGGCACCAGCCTCGTCAGGTCTTTTCACCTGCCAGCTGTCCGGGGGGTGCCAATCATCGGTGCCAACGCTTTCCAGGGGAGTCAGCGCTTCGCGGTTGTTGGGGAATGGTTTTGTCCCTGCGAAGATACCGACGCTGGTGTCTGTCGGCGAGATCGCATCTGGATGTGTCACTATGCCAGACATATCACCCAGGTTCGTATCCAGGAAGACGTGATCGTGACCGGTCTTGTCATGACGATCCTTTCCATCCTTTTCCAATAAATGACGACGGCCATGCCGTAGCCTACTAGGAGCGATGGCTGAGAGCTTACTCGAGCCCTCCTTCTTACGGTCAGAGTCAGCGAAGTCCCATTGTCGCGAAGCATCGGTGCTGCCTTTCCTGCCACGGCTACTGGGTCCCGGCTCGGCGCCGAAATAGCCCGGGGTCTTTGCGGTCTCTTGCACGGACTTTGTCGAGGATGGTAGATTTTTGAGTGGGTTTATTGGAGCCTTATGGCGACGAATTCGGTCGAAAAAGGATCTCTTGGGGGCGCCTGAGCCCGAAGCAAGGTCGCGTGCGTCTTTGGCGTTCAAGCTTCGCGTGCTAGGCGTGGGACTGGCGGATCGACCGGCAAGGTTAGTAGTCGAGGAACTCATCAGCGCTGGAGCCTGTAGGGCACTCTGCTCTCGAGTGGGTCGCAGGAAGGGCGCAATGTCATCACGGCCCGAGGCGGGGCGCGACGGGAAGGGAGAGCTTATGTTGGATGTGTTTGGAGGAGGGTCTTCTTTGCTGCTTGTATGGCGATGGCCAGTGAGATGTAGGCGGTGCGTGGGGCGTGTCTTTGGCGCAGGGGTAGGCTGGGGTTCGGCTGTGTCTGTCGGAGCCTTGCGCACTGGGGCTTCGCCCAGGTTAGGTATATCTTTGAAGTTCTGGTACTCCCAGGGAGTCACGTCGCTCGAGGAAGGTATAGGGGTACGTGGACGGTTTGGTTCGGGAGATGGGCCTCGATCGAGGTTCAGAGAGTTCGTGGAGCCCTTGCGTGCTCTGCCCGCAGAGCCGGTTCGCGGTCTCGAACTGGAGATTCGGCTAGCTGTCCTTGGCTGGGGAGGGAAAGCGGAAAGGTCCTGCTGATCGAATTCGTCGCCGAAGATCCCCTGGAGGCGTTTGTGGAAGCGACCCCCGCTGGATCGCGAGCCCTGGCTGCCTACGGTCGTTGCGCTAGCGATAGAGGGTCTGCGCAGGTCTCCATCGTCGTCGTCCTCGTCCGGACGAAGCGCACTCGTATCAAACTGAGGTGTGGCTGGCTCGAAGGACGGTGGCGTTTCGAGGATGGGAGAGTCGTGGAAGAAAGTACGGGGTTGCTGTGGTTGGCTTGGAGTCTCTAGCGGGATTTTGGGCGAGGATGTTGCGCTAGGGCCATAACTGACAGGGGCCAGTTTGGGAATGGCGCTTTTTCCGGGGGTGATCTGTCCGTCGCGATGTGATATCATATTGAACACCTGCTTCGGGTTTCCAAAACCGTACGATGTGCGTCGTTCCATTGGGGAAATATTCGGCGAATTCGTAGGAAATCCGGAAGCTATAGTCGCACCCACGCTTGACTCCGGCGAACTACCACCAAGCTATGTTAACATGATTTCATAGCGGTCGAAAAAGGAATGACGGGGCAAAATAGGCTTACTCGCGTCCGCCTCCCCTATATCGCCTCGAGGGCCTAGGTTTAGTATCATCCTGCGTCACGGTGTCTTGGGAGTGCCTGCTACCAGTACTCGAGGTCTCCGAGCCATTACGGCCATTCGGATAGCGGCCCAGGTCGTGTGGCATCGACATTGAGGCGATTAATCACGAACAGTCGTAGGAACCATCGATGCAGCCGTTGTATCCGGTATCCCCAAGCACAGCAAGACGTCTACCCCTCAGCGAACGGAGTCGAGAAAGACCGGCGATTTCGATCGTGCAAGCAAGACGTAGACTATGCGGCAATGGTGTCGCGGTTCACCGGCGTAGAGGCTTTATCGACCGGCGTAGGGTATGAGGCGTGGCCATCCAACCGTTCGCGCGCGAGAGAGCTCGACGACAGAAGTATATGTCGCATTCGACAGCTAGAAGGGGCGAGCTCAGGACGTAGCACGGTCGAGGAGCGGGATCCAAGCGCAGCAATGGAGGATCGAGGATGCCAGAAGTGCGATTGAGGAGGATCATGGGCCGGCTGAGCTGGTGGTGGGGACGGATGGGCGTAAGCAGCGAGCTGGCGCTGGAGTCTGGAGGGGGAGGGCTGAGATATGCGCGAGGACAGAAGCGACAGACAGGACAAGTCAACCAGGAGAGCAAACAGCCTGGACACGATGGCTGTGGGACGAGACAGGCCGGGGCCAGTCTCGGGATGTCTCTTGCAGGTGGGCACAGGCCGCGATACAGTTCGTCAATGGGACCGGGCGGTCGATCGCTTGTACCCGTCACACCAGACCGGACGAGGCGTCATGCGGCTGCATAGCAGGGTTCAGGCTGGGCGGGCGCCTCCAGAAGCTGGCGTACCGGAGGCAAGGATGCGGCTGCAGGCGGACGGCGATGGGATGCGATGGACGCTGACGGCGACGTTGCTTGAGGCCGGATGTTTTGGTCGCTTTCGCCATCGCGGGAGCTTGGGGACGGTTGGGGCTCTGCGCACGTGACGCGGCCTTACGACGGCTACAAAGACGATGCAGGATGATGCAGGTGAAAGAAAGAAAGGATGAAAGATGCAAGAAGGTCTAAGAAGGTCTTCATTGTCTACTGCTGGACGTCCAGCTTCCGCATCGCCTCGTCGACGCTGCTGCCGACAGAGGCCTCGACGCTGCCGTCGCCCTGGACCGACCCGTCGGGCTGAGCAGCAACGGGCCTGCTGCCGCCCCCGGGGTACCTGTTGCCCTTGTCCTTGGGCTTCTTCTGCTTCTTCTCGGGCGCGGGGGGCGGCGGGTAGGCCTTCTTGGCGAGTTCCTGCCACTCTGCGTCTGCGTCGTAGGCGGCCTGTATCGGCGCGAGGATCTTGTTCAGCGCCGTCGTGATCGAGTTTTTGAGTATTTGCGGTGTTAACTAGGGAGCTGCGTTAGAGCACATATCAAGAAAAAGATGTGGGGGGCTCACTTTATCCGCTTGGTAGTCTGCCTTCACGGCTTCGATGCTGTTGTACACCACCGGGCCCCCTTCCTCCTCACTTCGGTCGACGGCGAAGGATCCCTTGCCTTCCGCATCGTCCAGCGCGCTCACGGGCAGCAGGACGTATTCTACGAAGCTGATCATGCCGTTGCCCTCGACCTCCTTGGGCATGGCGTAGGCCTTCCGGATCTTCTTCTTGACCGCATCCGCGCTGTCGAGGATATCGATCTTCGAGTCCGGGTCCGAGGCAGACATCTTCCCCCCCGCCAGGCCAGGGACCATGGGGTTCATCAAGTGCGCGCGCTCCTTATACCCAATGCGCGGGAGGGTCTCCTGCGCCAGCGTAAAGATCTTCCTCTGGTCCACTCCTCCGAACTGCGCATCCACGTCGAGGTGCTCCTCGTCCAGGGCCTGCATGAGCGGGTAGATCAAGCCGGACAGCGGCGCGTTGTCGACCTGCTTGACGACCTCCGCGCCAGCCTTCTTCGCGTCGTGCTCCGTGACCATGCTGCTGAGACGGAAGATGTCCATCGTGTACTTCGCGGAGAGCTGGTAGGAGGAGCCGAGCACGAACTCGAGCTTGTCGAGGGGCACGCGGATGGCCTTGAGCATGGCTGTTATCACGAGGCGGTAGTACTCTGCGCGGAAGTTGACGAGCTCAATGGGGGCTTTGAGGTTGTCGAGGAAGCCGTGGATGTCGGCGAGGAGGATCTTGACGTGGCATCCTGCGCGGAGGAAGTGGGCTATCTTGACGATGGGCACGAAGTAGCCGCAGTGCGGCCTGCCAGTGGTAGCCGTTCCTTTTCTCGACCTTTGCGTCAGCAATGCCTAACGGTATGACTTGGGCGGGGGGGTTGTCTGCGCTACCCAAGTAGATCTTCAGCGGCCGGTTCTGCCTGACGATGATGTCCTCGATGATCTCGGGCTTGAGGACCTCCTGCAGGTTCTGCGTGATCAAGGCGATCTTCTGCTGGGGCGTGAGTTCCGACTCCATGGCTGCGTTGTGTCTTCTCGTCTTCTTCTTCTTCTTCTTCTTTGACTCTACGTCCCTCCGCCAAGCCTGATACTTGATGAGTCATTGGACACGTGATGGTACTTACATAATCTCGGTCTTTCACCGGCCCGGCGATTGGAAGGGCGCCTGCATCTTCTTCCTTAGGGAGAGACAAAGAGCGACCAGACATCCAGGCAGAATGAGCGTTTGTCTTGCAAGGAGCCTTGCTGCAGGCTATGCCTCTTTCTTAGAGACAAAGAGCGACTAGATATCTAGGCAGGATGCACAGAGCGTTTGTCTTACAAGGAGCCTTGTAAGCTAGGAACTTTCTCACCGCAAGTTCATTTGTTTGACAGTCTGGTATTAGCTGCTGCTTGGAGGTTAAAAAGGGACTCCTTTCCATCTATCCCATCTGTTGTCCTATCAGTTTATGAGACTGATAGCGCGTCTTTCTACTCGTCTTTCTACTTTGCAAACTCTACAATATAGCACTATGCGGTGGTTCCTACTTCGCGGGCTAAGTTAGCTCTATACATTGCAAGATCCTTACCAAAGCTATGTTACCTCATTAAGCTACTGAAGTCGACGGTAAATCCATCGAGTTGGATATCCCCGACAAGCATGTGAACATGGTCGTACTCAAGATGTTGCACGCTGAGCAGCGGGCGTATTGCAAGCTACATGAGCGCACGGTCGCGTCTGGGTTGAGCGTTGGCGCAGCTGAATCGGATGAAGGGCGAATGGACGCGAGGAAAGTGAAACTACTACTGCCCCTCTTTTGGAACGTTCACGAACCGCATTGGAATATCAAAGACGCTCATGGGAGGTTTAGCCAGGCTCGTCACCCGCTCTGACTCGGGCATTGAGAAGTTCCTGGAGGTGGCGAGGAAACAGAAGATGAAGACACTTGTCTTTCTACGATCTCCAACCACTCTATGGGTGACTTGTGCCCTACTTGATCTACTGCAGTTCTCATTCCTTACCATCCATGCAGGTAAAGATTCAGAAGACCGCGAGGCCGCCGCGAGATAGCACGCTGTCCTTGCCTGCTTTTTTACCACTAGATGGATTTATCTTTGTCAGGCCGCTTGCCTATCTCAGTGTATATCTATCTATTATCACCATACCTATATCTCCATGGTACAGACATTGTTCATAGATCCATGATACTCGGACGAAATGGGGGATGACGCCAGGTACTAGCACCAATATCAAACTTGAACACCCAATCCTTCGGGACCGAAACTCTCCCTTCCCCCCACCGTCGAGGATGCCATCGACGAGGAGGACCTCCTGCACCCGAATCAGCCATTCACCATTAAACCCAAAATGAGCCAAATCATCGTCGAGAAAGAGCCGTCCATCCGAAGAGCTTCCAAGTACTAGATGATAACCAGCAAGCTCTTACCCAGCAAACAGTCATACCTGATACTTATTCCTGGTTTTGGTCGTATTCAGTAGCGCGGTCACTCAAAATAGGTTGAGGAGCAGCACACAACGCTCTTCTGACTGACCATTCTCGAAATGCATGAAGCAGCTGGATCACAGTCTATTCGTCATTCAGATGAACCCAGCGCCTCTCTTCCCATGCTACGACTTTCATTGATCTCACGTCTTCAACGTCAACAAACCGTGTTGAGCTTGTGTAGTTTATCGCGAAGTGCGATCGCCCAGCGCATTGCATATATTTAACTCGTCCCATTTTGAGCAACTCGGAGTATAGATTGGTCTATCACTCCATCGTCAAAGGCCGTGCACCAACATCAACTCCTTCTGCTACCGAAATGAGAGGTGTTGTAGCCCTCGTTCTCGATGACGATACCCAACGATACCATGAAGAGCTATTCTAGGAACCAAATTTCAGAGTCCTTCTCGTCCATTGCACGTCATCGCCGTCTTGATAGCTTAACTGTTACACTAATTTAACAGGTATAAGCACGCCTCGACCATTCTTCACCCGCCCGCACGCAATCTAGTCATATGGATCATATCTATAACGCCTGTTTCCACCTATCCATACAATTCTAATTGGAGAGTTATTTACTTATCAAGGTATAAACATACATGAGGGAGTCGCTTTAATTCTTTCCAGTATTTGGTGGGGATTCCTGCATCCTTAAGGCGTTGTTCTGTAATTTTAGACGCAAGTTGTTGAAGTCTTGTGGTAGATGTCAGGATAGTCCCACCACTCTTCACCTCAGTAGGAGCTGAGGGCACTAGGCCTTTTGTCCCGGTATCCTACAGTAGATACATCCGTGGAATCCTTCGACCCTATAGAAGATAAATCGCTTGGCTCCTTAGACAACCGTTTCCGACCCATCTGGATAAGTAAATTTCCAATTCCTAGGTTGGCTCTTATACGTAAAGTATCTTCTACTTCCGCCTCCTTAACGGTGTTGTAATTCCGTAGTTGAGCATTTTCTTGAGAAAGTTGATCGATTTGATTTTGCATCCGTTGAAGCCGGTCCTCGATATTCTTCGCTCTTTGCTCCGCTTCCTATAATCTAGTATTAGTGGTCCTTCAAGTTTTCACCTGTTCTTCTCTTTCATCTAGCTTAGTATTGATACGCAAAATAAAAAGCTATATTAGCTTACATATACGTGGGAATCAGGTACAAACTTGACGACGCGAGAAGTTGTGTCCCGCCCAGGCTATGGCCTCAGTACAGAGGTAGAGAAACATCCAGCCGTTCCGCTTGCGATACAATTCTAGGGCGGGCTTCCTTGTTAGGGAAGAGATAAGCTTGAATACCGCAAATTTCGTTTCGCCTAAATGAGTTAAGGATGGGCTCATATGGCGCGGTAAGACGTAGCTTATAGTTAAGGTCGTCCATAAACGCTCGACTATGATACTCCCCAATATTTTTTATATCACTTAGTATCGCCATAGGCTGGAGTCTTAATCGTTTGGAATTAACCGTGTTTGGCTGCAGCTTGTTCTGAATTCTGTCTATCGTTTCCGGATTTTGTAGGAATTTGTCAGAGAAGAACAGGTGAAAATTGAAGGACCACTAAGGCGACTTCGTCCTTCTGGCCCAACAGAATTGTCTAACTGAGAGGTACAGAATTGTCTAACTGAGAGTTGTTTTGTCTAACCCTCGGAGGTGCTAGCTCAAAGATAACTCTTGGTGTCGCCATTGTATAAATTCGCTAACTTATCTTCAGATTTTGGTCTTGTCGAATGTTACAGATTATGTAGTTGGGATAGAAATTATTCGTCCTTTTAGAGAGAAGGGGTGAAGGCAAGTAGTGCCCGGTGACGAGCGGCTCCCTATGACTGCCAGTGACTCCTTGCGGTGTCGCTCTAGGACTGAATAAATGATTTTGAATTCGGATTTAAAGTTATTTGACCGAAGAACCGAGATTGCCTGTAAGAACTTGATATCAAATAAATGATTTTGAATTCGGATTCAAAGTCGTTTGATAAAAGAATTGAGATAAAAAAAAGTAGTTTGTTACAGATCTGTCCTTGGCTTGATTGTATTATACCTCGATTGAGTCACCTACTGTATTCACAGTGGGTGACTCATAGTCCATAGTTAATAAAATCACAGTCCAACCCTCTCTTTGCTACCCGTGCTTCAGCATCCTCGCCATAACGTCATTTACCTCACTCACAGGTGCGAAATGAAGCGTTCGGGGTGAAAAAGAGGGAAACCACTTAGGGATCACTCTATCTAACGTTCGAGATGGTGGGGTGATTTACGAGTCGTTAAGCTATGCTAGTCTGCCCCAGGTCAGATGTCTCAATGCTACAAGGGATGTTCACTCATGCAAAAGGCCATTCCCCAGACTGAGATAACCCACGGGCAGCCCAAGCAAGGCTTAATAGGATTCAAGCATCACGAAATGGACTTGCCTCCCGGATAGAAACCTCTTGGCTTGATGCATCCTACAACAACTCGTTTATATTATTTAGAACCGGATTAGCTCGATGTCAGGGTGCAGAGTACCGACATGGGTATCAGGCATTATATATATGAGTGCAGAGCACGCTGGATGACTCGCGGGAACGAGACCAGAGAATCAAGCATCAGCCATCAGCACCTTAAGTAAATAACTACCTGACCTAAAGACGCCATCATGAAGTTTTCTGCTACCGCTTTTGTTGCCGTCGTGGCCGCCTTTCTCCCCGTTGTCGCCGCCTTGCCGGTCGCTTCTGACGACGTCCACGTTGCCAACTCCTGCTGGACTACCGAGTGCTGGTCTGTCGATGTCCAGTGTCCCCCACTCCACCGTGTAAGATAGGCCCTACTTGCTAAAAAAGATTCTGTAACACGACTGACATGTCAATAGTATAAGATGATTGTTAGCCCAGTAGGTTAAGGATGTCCCCTCTAGCAGTGTCACTACTAACAAACCTGTGCAGACCTGCGCTTACTGCTGCCTCTACCCTGTGCAGTAAGGGCCCAGTGACTTGATGCGTACCTGTGAATGAGATGTGATGAGATCCAGTATGGCTTGCACATCTGATCTGTAAATAGTCATAAATCGCTTTAACACATATTTTTGATCCGACGTTTGTGCATGAGTGGCCAGCCCGCTCGGACGGTGCCGGACTTCTAGTCTGGTCCAGTAAAGGCTGGTACGGAATGCACGGGTTGCTTTCCTTTGCCAATTGATCAGCCCATAGAGTTCTGCATGATAGGCATGATGTAGATCGCTGCGAATCAGGTCTTCGGACCTATACTTTGTATGCATATCCACGCCAGCTGCAACTTCTTTATCCATATTAATGCGCATCTTCTTTATCCGTATAGTAATGCACACCAGACTGATCTTCCACAGCATCGATGTTGCAAACATCGACAGCGCTGTTGTGCCTTGAAATAGGTTTTGACAGTGGATGGTCAAGGGTGATCAGTGATATAGCCGCCGGACTTTAGTGCACAGAATCTCGGCAGTTTCGCATGAACAAAGCTCGAGAGGCTTCATTGGCCGTCGTGCCACTGCCACGACAGGCCACGGCGCTTAGAGCCGTGCCTATAGAGAAATGCGTGGGAATCGACATCGATGAAACCGCCAGCGACACGGCATGGACAGAGTCGGCGGCTAGCACGAACATAAATATACCCACGATGGCGGCCTTGATGTCTCTATCATCACAATCAGCAATCAGCAAGGCAGTCGGAAGTCACATTTCCAGCAAACATCTCTATCCCGTCGGCATCTTCCGTCCATCAATTAATAACACTCCACTACATAAACACTTCATACAACATTTACGATGAAGCTCACCACCCTCCTCTTCACTGCCGCCATCTGCGGAAGTGCCCTGGCCGCGCCGACATTTTCTCTAGACGACCCCATCGGCGTCCAATACTGCGACAGAGGCCCTGAGTACAGAGGATGCACCGCCGACAAGATCTACTTCGTCTGCGTCCGGGGCGTCCCGAGCTTCTACAACTGCGACGGCGGGTGCCGGGGAGTGTGCCCTCCAGGCGCCAAAGGCAGCGACTGCCTGGTTACATGCGACAATGGCAGGGCCAGAGGAGCCCCAACATACCGTGAATGGGACAATTACGTGACCGAAGCAGCTAAGCACGAGAAACAGTCTTAGGACGGGCGCTTTTGACTTGGGCATGCGTATAGGAGGAGCGAGGTGTCTGGCGGGGACGGATAAGGGGGCGCGTTGATATTGGAGATTGATTTTTGTGTATTTCTTTTATGCGCGGTGTGCAAGAATGTTGGAGATTGATTGTTGTGTATTCTTTTATGCGCGGTTGGATGCAAGAATGTTGAGGTTGATTGTGTATTTCTTTTATGCGCGGTGTCGATGCCTGCCGGTCAGAATGGAAATCGGTGATAAAGAAGATGTGAACCGGAGTAGACAGCCTTGCAGGCAGTGTTCCTGTTGGTGATCTGCACGGCCGTGCATGTCAGTCGGCGCATCAATGAAAGGGCATCGACAGCGCGTAGATCCCGGCGGTAAGAGAGACATATAACCAGAGAAATCCCTCGAGTTCAGTCTTCATCATCAGCAGCGCTCATCATCCTCCCATCCTCACCTATCCACAACTCGCCAATCCATCACTCTCTCATCCTCGCCATCCCTCAACACTTAAACAGCACGATGAAGCTCCTCGCGCTCCTCTCCATCGCGGCCCTCTGCGGCACCGTCGTCGCCGCCCCCGCCCCCCAGGACAGAAACAAGCCCTTCAACTTCCCCTGGTGCAAGAACAACCACAACGGATGCGAGATCACCGGGCGCTACGTGACCTGCACCAACGGCGTGCCGAGCTTCTTCGACTGCGACGGGGGCTGTCAAGCGCTGTGCCCTGACCACGGCGGCCCATGTACTCCGCGATGCGACAACGGCCGACAGAGAGGACCAATTACCCCGGCCGACTGGGTGTAGGCCTTCGAGCACTCTTCTGAGTCGGCCTGCAGAGACCGACGGCCGAGTTGATCATTAGGGTATTAGGCGCGGAGGATGTTATGGAAGTACAGTCATGCTCCAGTGTACTTATGTGATGTTGTTCTGTAGTAGTCGGTCCAGTCTATTGATGTCATGCAGTAATTTGTTGTATCCATTGATGTCTCCATCGATACCTGCTATACCAGTAGACCATGGTATCCATTGATCCGCTATACCATGTACACTTGCTACCATGGTATCATCGTCTGTATCGTACGTACTCCGTATACTCCGTAGATGCAGTGGGAGCTAATCTATATCGCGGGGTAGTATAGCCATGGTTGGCACTGTAGAGCATCTGTGCGACCCCGAGAAGCGCCTGGAGCGACGAGTGTTTGCCCCATGACGTCCGCCACGAAGGATCTGAGATGGAGCGACGTGGGACAGACAGTCCGCCAGCCGTCGCTGCGAGCTTGTGATGCCGACGAGCGAGAGAAGAGCAAACTGCGGCTCCCTGCGACATCTGACAGCCGGTCCTACAGCTCGTCGGTCGCACCGATGACTCTACCTGACTAGGCGTCGCTGTACCTGGCTAGCGAGACAAAGCGACCGCTAGCGATGTCTCAGGCGAGGTCGCGCTCAGGGGGCGCTATAAATAAGAAGGCTATCGGAAGCGGCGTAACCTAGTTCGGTGAGCAATAATGCGCCAGGGAACACTTCATAGAGGACAGTCTCGTAGAGGATGGTCCCTTGCAGCGAGCTGGAGCTGCCTCGCGCGGTCCGTGAGACGTCTGACAGCGTGGAGGACTGCGCGACGTCCGCCCGCCGCTGGTCCCGATGATGAAAGCGACTGCGTGTCGGTCTCCACGGCGACAGAGGAACCTGGCCGGCATGTCTCAGGTCGCGCGCGGTGGAGGCTGGCGGCGCCGCTGGTTGGGCCGTCGCCTGGTTGGCCGGCGCGTTGCTTTTTCTGCGGTGGCTGGCGGCGTCGCCTACTTATAGCTCGCCCGCTGCTCTTGGACATCCCTTGGACATCTCTTGGACATCACTTCAACAGACGTCGTATACGGAGTAGACATCTACAGACGCCGACACGATGAAGTACACCCTCGCTGCCCTGCTCGGCGCCCTCGCCGTCGTCTCCGCGCAGACCTCCACCAAGTGCAATCCCACCAAGCAGTGTAAGTCCCTGATACCGATGATGAACACTCCCACTAACGGTCGTAGCATGCCCGGCTGATCCAGCGCTCTCCGGCACGGCCAACTTCGACTTCACCAAGGAGTCCCCCCGCTTCAAGGCCACCGGCGGCGTGCCCTCGTACGGCCCCGACGGCGTCAGCCTGACCGTCGGCAAGCGCTTCGACGCGCCCACGCTCTCCTCCGACTTCTACATCATGTTCGGCCACGTCGAGTGGGTGATCAAGGCCGCGCCCGGCACCGGCATCGTCTCCAGCGCCGTGCTGCTGTCCGACGACCTCGACGAGATCGACTGGGAGTTCGTCGGCGGCAACCCGAACCAGGTGCAGAGCAACTACTTCGGCCAGGGCAACACCGCGACCTACGACCGCGCCCTGTGGCACCCGGCCCCGAACAACAACGGCCAGTTCCGCACCTACGCCGTCGACTGGACCGCCGGCAAGACCACCTGGCTGATCGACGGGCAGGTCGTGCGCGAGCTGACCCCGGAGAACTCCAAGAACCAGTATCCGCAGTCGCCCATGAAGGTGCTCGTCGGCAGCTGGGCCGGCGGCGACCCCTCCAACAACGAGGGCACCATTCGTGAGTCTCTTCTTTTCGATAGCGGTGCTTGTGCTAATAGGTGATGGTAGAATGGGCCGGCGGCCTGACCGACTTCTCCAAGGCGCCCTTCACGATGCTGGTCAAGTCCATCAAGGCCACCGACTACTCCACCGGCAAGGAGTACCGCTACACCGACATGTCCGGCAAATGGCAGTCCATCGAGGCCGTCGGCGGCAAGGTCAGCGGCCAGGGCAAGCCCGGTGAAGGTCCCAAGGTAGAGTCCTCCACTCTCGCCTCAGTCCCGTCATCCAGCACTCCCTCCTCCACCTCTGCCCCGACCACCCCTCCCTCGGGCCCGGGCAACCCCCAGGCTCCTCCCACGACCTCCGCCCCTGCCACCGCATCCTCCTCTGGAAGACCATCGCAAACGATGACTTCTCTCATAGGGCTCCCGAGCAGTTGGGTCGTGAGCGAGACGGGCACGAAGACTACGGGCACCGGGCAGGGAGGGCCCACGCCGACTTCTGCCGCTGTGAGTATGTCTCTTCTCTTCTATTGGTGAGGTGTTGTGCTGACCATGCTAGACGTCTCAATCGACCGGTTCGTCGTCCTCGCGGTCTGTCTCGTCCTCGGGATCGTCTGGTAGTGGCACTACAATGACCACCGTGACTGGCAGCACGTCGCGTCCACCCAGTGGAAGCGGAAGTGGAAGTGGAAATGGCAGTGGAAATGGCAGTGCGGGCGGCCCGTCGCCTACAGACCCCGTCATGCAGGCCCCCGGCAGCGCCGGCGCAGTGCACACCGTCAGCCGCCTGGCGCTGCTCCTCGCCATGGCCGTCGCCCTCGTCTAGCCATCTGCTCTTCCATTTCTTTTCCCCTCACGCGCGACGTTCATGCTGCCACGACCGACACACACGACACTGCATATATCCCCACGCACATAGCATTTCAACACGTATATACACCAGACGACCGAACATACCTTCACCGACAGTTAGACAGACGATAGACAGACTTCCTTTTCCCCGACGAGACCGCGGCGTTGTCGGCGTTTCCTCTTGCCCGCTCCTGTAGTCTTGGATTTACTTTACTTCTTCTCAGCCTACTCTGAGCCTTTAGGGGGGCAGCGGAGTCAGCTGCCCATACATATAATAATAATCACTATACATGTCCAGTGTCTTCTCGGTAGCAGTACGTAGTGTCTACTACACTTTGTCATCTCTCCCTTGTAGCAGTACGCAGTAATACTTGGCGGTGCCAGCGACCTCGTATCCCCAGGCCGAGCGAGCTCGCCGGCGGCAAACCGGTGGAACTCCGACCGCGCCATCAAGTCATGAGTTGCTCCCCGCGGCCAACTTCTGCCCGTCTGCCAGCTCAAGTCGGTCGAACCAGTCTTCACAGATGAAACGGCGTCGGCCTACCTGATCGTCTGGCGAGCCTGATTGGGACCCGCGGCACGCCCCAGACCAGACCAGAGGCCCCTTAGGCCCCTTACCCCGGCCAACTGCAGCCAGCGCAACGGCGAAGCGAAGGGGAACCCCTGCTGCTGCACAGGTACTTAATGCCATGCAATGCCATGCAATGCCATGCCAATTAACAGACAATACCTACACTCTCCCCTCCCATCCTTTGTCTGAGCGTGGATGGTCCTCGTCGAGCGACAACGAGGCTGCGGACGAACCGCCGAACAAAGACCATCGAAGTGGAGCCAGCCTGGTCGATATCAGAACGCCGGCTGTCGACTACTTAAGGCGCGACGCAGGCTGTCCCAGACGACAGCCTGAGATTGACTGACAATCGACTGAAGAACGACGACGACGACGACATGGAGACTGAGAAGCCGGTGCCGGAGCCGATCGAGCAGCGCAATGGGGACGTCGAGAAGATCCTGGACGAGGGCAAGAAGGCCCATGTCGACGCCGACGCGGACGAGGCCATGAAGGCGTTCGCAGAGGGCGGGCCGGTCGAGGTGACGCCGGAGGAGAACAAGCGGCTGCTCAAGATCATCGACTGGCATCTGATGCCGCTGATGTGTGTCGTCTACGGCCTGAACTACCTCGACAGTAAGAGCTCTTAGTATGTGTCGCGTGCCGTGCTGACGGAGTATAGAGACGACGCTGTCGTATGCGAGCGTGATGGGCCTGAAGAAGGACATCCATCTCGTGGGCGACAACTACCAGTGGCTTGGGAGCATGTTCTACTTCGGTGAGCCTCATGTACCTAGGTATTTACCTAGCATTGGAATCTAATAGGTACTAGGCTACCTGGCGTTCGAGTACCCGACGTCGGTCCTGCTGCAGCGGCTGCCGCTGGCGAAGTACTCGGCCTTCTGCATCGTCGCCTGGGGCACCGTCCTGACGCTGTTCGCGGTCGTCAGCAACTTCTCCGGCGCAGTGGCCATCCGCTTCCTGCTCGGCGTCTTCGAGGCCGCCGTCACCCCCGGCTTCGCCCTGATCACCTCCCAGGTCCGTCTCCCCCTTACCTCTATAGGTCGCCGTACTGACAGAGGCAGTGGTACACGAAACACGAGCAGGCGACGCGCATCAACATCTGGTTCAGCTTCAACGGCTGGGCCCAGATCTTCGGCGGGCTGCTCGCGTACGGCATCGCCGTGGGCTCGCGCACGCTGGGCTCGGCCATCGCGCCCTGGAAGACCATCTTCCTGGTCACGGGCCTGCTGACGGTGTCGCTGGGCGTGTGGTTCTACTGGGTGATCCCCGACAGCCAGCTGAACGCGCGCTGGCTGAAGCAGGAGGACCGCGTCAAGGCCATCGAGCGGGTGCGCATCAACCAGCAGGGCATCGGCAACAAGCACTTCAAGCTGTACCAGCTGAAGGAGGCGCTGATGGACCCGATGACCTGGGCCTTTGTCTTCTACGGCATCGCCGCGAACATCCCGAACGGTAGGCCTCCTCCTCTTCTTCTACTGAGACGTGCTGACTAGTATAGGTGGTATAACCAACTTCTTCAGCCAGCTGGTGGGTACCTTACCTCAGTATCTGTGCAATGCTTATATCCTTCTTTCTTCGACAATGCTAACAGTCTAGATCGTCGGGTTCGGGTACACCGCGGAGCAGAGCCTGCTGTACGGCACGCCCGCGGGCGCCGTCGAGGTGGTGGCGCTGCTGCTCAACGGCTTCCTGGGCGACTACTTCCAGCAGCGCATCCTGGTGTCCTCGTTCGGCCTGATCATCTCCATCCTCGGCGTGGCCCTGACGATCGCGCTGCCGGAGTCGATGAACGTGGGCCGGCTGATCGGCTACTACCTGACGCTGGCCAGCCCGATGCCGTTCGTCTGCATCCTCGGCCTGATCTCGTCGAACATCGCGGGCTACACCAAGAAGACGACCATCGCGGCGCTGTACCTGATCGGATACTGCGTCGGGAACATCATCGGTAGGTGGAGTCCCTCGTATGGCTGGGCGATACTAATAATTGACAGGCCCCCAGACGTTCCGGCCGGAGCAGGCGCCGCAGTACACGGCGGCGAAGGTGACGATCATGGGGTGCTTCGCGGTCAGCCTGGTGGACCTGTACTTCATCTGGTGGTGGTATCGGCGGCAGAACCGGCTGAAGGCGCAGGCGCGGGCGGCCCCGGGATACGTGCGGCTGGCGAACCAGGAGTGGCTGGACATGACGGACAAGGAGAACCCGGAGTTTACCTACTCTCTATAGTTGCAATGTATTCATCATTATTTATCTTATTTATGAAAGAGCTGCGTAGTCCAGAGTAAAGAGCGGTCTGCTCGATCGGCGGTGGGGTCTGCATGAGTGGGGGACGGACTCAGACAGTGAAGAGGGAGAGTATCTACAGTAGGGATACTCTACGGTAGGGGAAGGTAGAAGGACGGGATAAGGGCAGGGACTGGTAAGGATGCTCTGGTAGAATGCTCTGGTAGATACTCTTGCAAGGGACATCAAGAGAGCGTGCGAGGGCCGGCGGCGACGAGTGGCAGGGCAGACCGCACAGCGAGCGCGAGGCCCGCCCGCCTGCAGCCTCCAGGGTCAGGCGGCCCTGAGTCGGCGCTTCGAGGACGCCCTATTTAAGGGGTGTCTGCCGGCGGGCGAGGAGGTGCAGCAAAGTGAAGACGAAGACGCAGCGAGCGAAGATGCACCAGCCCGTCCAGGAGGTCTTCGTCTTCCACGGCGGCCCCTACTCCTCGCCGACCTCGACCTCGACCTCCTCCTCGGCCTCCTCGACAGACCGCCAGACGAGGCCCCGACGCAGCGTGCAGCAGCTGCGTCGCGGCAAGACTTACGGCGGCGAAGGCGCCCGCGAGAGGGACCTCCTCGCCCTGCACCGCGAGTCCTGTCTGCTCTTCACCGCACCACCACCACTATCTACTTCACCACCACCACCACTATCTACAACACCACCACCACAACTACCTACAACACCACCACCACCATCATTAATTACTTCACCACCGTCAACGAAAGAGATGGTCGCTACGGAGTCAGAAGCAGGCAGGGTGCAGCCGACCGTGATCGACTGGACGTCCCCCAGCACCCGCCGCCGCGAGTACGCCGAGATCGACCGGGCCAGCCGCGGCCTGCGGGGCGCCTGGCGCAAGTTCGCCCCCGGCTGGTGCCAGAGCAAGGACGCCCGCGTGCCCTTCTTCACGGCCGGAGACATCAAGGACGACGGCAGCGTGAGGCGCTTTCGGATGCATGTCCCGGGGGACAGCGAGTGCGCGGACCGGCGCCGCGGGGTGATGGCCAGGCTTACCCGGAGGACCTCTTCTTTTACGTAGCATTCATTGTCTGAGCATTTCTGTCCTGCATTTGTCTGTTCTGCATTTGTTATTTTGCATTTCTTGATGCATTTCCGGCGATCTATGATACCATACACGCGTTGATGACAGAGATGAGGGTGAAGAGAGGGGTATATAGGGTAAAGAGATAAGAAGGTGGAAACAAGAGGTATAAGAGAAGGTATAAGAGGGTATAAGACAAAATGAAAGGGTATAAAAGTAGAATGAGAGAAAGTACGAAAGAACTATAACAAGTCGAAGTCGTCGAGCTTCTCCTGGTAGCGCAGGATGTTGCGGCGGATCTTGCTCGAGTCGACCCAGGTCACGTAGTCCTCCATGCTGCGCGTCACCAGGAAGGCCGCGTCCGTGACCACCTCCGTCCCGACCCTCACATGGCCCTGCTCGATGAACTTGACGGCCTATTCTTGTTAGATAGGAGATAAAAGAGGAAGAGAGAAGAGACGCACCGACGGAACGGACTCGACCATGCCATTGCGGGCCATGACGACGCCCAGCCGCCGCCTGGCCAGCGCCGAGACGGTCACCTCCCTCTCCACCTTGCTCAGACCCGCGCCCTGCTCCCGGTTCTGCTTGAGCACGCCCATGGCCCACAGCTTCTCGAGCACCTGGGCCTCGACCTGGCGGCGCACGGGGTCGGCGTCGGGGTCGAGGGCGGCCAGCCGGTGCGCCAGCTGCCGGAGCGAGCCGCAGAGGGCGTTGTACTTCTTGTAGTCGAGGGGGTCCTGCAGGTGGTAGCGCCGGCGGATGGTGGCCTCGCGGTGGTTGGCGTCGGACTTGTAGGTGTAGAGGTCGACCTTCTTGAGCAGTCTACGCTTGTTAGCTCGGCTGTCAGACTCCTGGGAGGGGGACTCACTTCTGCTCGTGGTGCTTGAGTTTGCGGACCATCTTGCAATAGAGTAAGGGAGTAACAGAGAGTGGACAGAGTAATAGACAGTGATACTTAGAAGTGATAGAGAGTGATAGAGATAAAGTTAAGGTAAGAGACTTCTGTTTGTCCTGTTTGTCTGCCTCGGCCCGTCGTTAGTCCGCGTCTATATTTAGCTATCTAGAACATCGAGAGAACATCTAGAGAAGAGATAGAGATCTAGAGAAGAGATAGAAAAGTAGAAGACATAGCTATTGTCTGTCGTCTGTCGGTCTGTCGTCGTCTGTCGCGACGCGGTACACCAGCTTGCGGCCGCTGACCCTGCCCTCGCGCATCTGCTGCATGCCGTCCAGCGCGCCCGCCAGCCCGCCGCCCTCGACCTGCACCGGGTGCACCCTCACCCTGCCCTCCGCCAGCAGCCCGTTGGCCAGCGCCACGAAGTCGCGCGCGTACCGGAACCCCGCGTGGTCCGGCGGCACCACCGGCCCGCCGTCCGACATCTGCACCTGCTCGCCGAACATGTAGTACGCCATCGTGTAGCTGCTCTCCACGTCCGGCCGCGGGCACGGCTCCGGCAGCAGCGCGAAGTAGCGCCCGCCGCCCTTCGACGACAGCGCGTGCGCGCAGATGCGCGCGCTGGCCGGCAGCGAGACGGTGTCCCACACCAGCCGGAGCCCGTCGTGCGTGAACTCGCGGATCTTCGCGCCGCAGTCGGCGTCGTGGTAGTCGAACGCCGCCACCGCGCCCAGGCCCCGGACGAGCTCGAAGTTGCGCGGCGAGCACACCGCGATGGGGGCGTACCCGGATCTGCCGCGTATTAACATGCATGCACCTCGTATAGAAAAGTTCCAGAAGACGTACAGTCTCGCGAACTGGATGCCCAGCGACCCCGTCGCCGTGCTGCCGCCGTATATCAGCACCGGCGTGCGCTTCGCGCTCGGCGACGACGGCAGCGCCAGCCCCAGCCCCATGTACAGGCCCTGGCACACCGTGATGACGCCCACGCCCAGCGTCGCCGCCTGCTCGAACGTCAGGTTGTCCGGCACCACCGACTGCACGTCGCCCTTGGCCAGGATGAAGTCGCCGAACGCCCCGTCCTCCAGCTGCAGGCGGTTGCAGCCGTGCACGACGCCGTACACCCGCTCGCCCTTCTTGAACTTCTTGCGCACGCCCTTGCCCACGGCCTCGACGGTGCCCGCGTAGTCGCAGCCCACCACGGCGCCCACCACGCCCGCGTCGACGTGCTTCCAGTCCGTCGGGTTCAGCGCGATGGCCGCGGGGCGCACCAGGATGAACCGGTCGCGCACCGCCGGCATGGGGCGCTCCGTCAGCTCTGCGCGGCCGGGGGCCACCACCGCGATGACCTTTCTCGTCCTCGCCATGTCTGGATCGGTGCAGCGAGGGCTCTACATCGGTATAAGTAGGTCGCAGCTGTCGGGCTTAGTGTCGGGCCCAAGATCCTTCGGTGGTTATCAGTAAGGTGTCCGTTGGCCACAGAGTAAGGATGTCATTGGCCGGTTCAGTAGGATGAGGTTAATCAGTACGGACGTCCATTGGCCGCCGTCAGTCAGGATGTGCAAGGAGGATAATATCGAGGCTGCGTGTCATTGGCCGCGGCGTGCTGGGATCGCATTGCATCATGGTTCCACCGCGCGGCCAGACTCGACGGCGATGACATGGCGGCCAGACCAGACCAGGGAGCAGGCCTTGATTTGCGGGAGTCCGTCGTCTGTTCTCTGTTCCTTGCTGGCGGCCGTTGACGTTGCTGTCCCTTGCTGCAGTACTTATGGTCCGCTCGCCGTTCCTTGCCCTGGCGTCTGCCCCTTAACCGCCTGCTGCATCCCGCAATCACCACGACTCTTTACCACTACACAAACACCATAAACATAGCAATCACACGTCACTACTCAATTACACAATACTACTCAATAACACGACTACTCAATTACATACTACAACGATGGACAACCAATCCCTCGACTCGCCCTCTTGCAGCTACGCCCTCGCCCTCGCTGCCCGCCACGCCCGCGCCCCCTACTACCGCTCCCAATCCTCCTCAAAACACCACCAGGACCAGCCATCTCCTCCTCCTCCGGCTGCTGCCTCGACCGGCGCCGTGCAGCGCCCGGCCTCGCCTGTCCGCTACCAGTCCACGCCCCCCTCCTCGCGCTGCTACGCCGACATCCTCAGCCCGACCCCCTCCTTCTCTCCCACAGACCAGCAGCGCGACAGGTCGAACGACGTCGACCTGCAGGTCAAGCTGGCCCTCATCGACCTGCTCAATTGTCGCGACATCAAGACCGACCACGAGTCCCGCATGTGGGTGCAGAACCGTCTCATGGACACCGAGCACCGCCTCAAGGCCCGGCGGAGGAGCAGGGTCCAGTGTCTCTAGCCCCCCTGGACTGCATTGCGACTTATCTCTGGCTGGCGTTGGCGCTTAAACTCCTTCTCTCTCTTTCTCTTCCTTTTCTCTTCCTTCGGCAGGCGTCGAGTCTTCTTCTGTTGGTTCACTGGCTGGATTGGTCCTCCTTTAATACTCTTACGTGTATCTACTTTAATCATCACCCTTCATACACAATCTTCCACATCAGGTTTCGTCTCTCGTAACAGCGCAGTAATGCGTCCCAGCAACCATCCCCGAACAGTCTTCGCCTAGCGTCGGGTTCAATCTGTTCAGGTCTTCCATGGTGGTCTGTAGATTAGACACGATCGACTCGCAGTCAACTTCGATTGCCGCCAGGAACCAGGAGACGCAGCTCCTGATTTCTCCGCTCGCTCGGGGCGTAGGTGGCTTCGGACGGATGAACCGTACTACCCATGTTAGGAACTATGCAAAAGTACGAAGTGAGAGGTGGGCAGGTACCGGGAGTAGGACTGGCCACAGAGACGCAATATGATACGCTTCGCTTGGGTATGCATGGGTAGTTGTATCTTGTCTCATCCGTTAATCCATGAGTGGCATTCTCAGCAAGCGAGGGGTTCCAAAGGATAAGTAGCTATACGCAGTCAGTACGTGCAGTGGAAGGAGATACCCCTAACTCACCATTCGATCTATCCCGTTAATATCTGCGATGGACCAGCAATCAAAGTTTTCGGAAACATGCTCGTCAAGCCAAATATACCTACCTAGTAAGCGATTTTCAAACAACGGTCCTCGAAGGCCAAACTTACCGCCAGCAATCCTTGCGTGTCAGGTTTGCCATTGGAATAACGTAATGGCCCAAATATGAGATTCAAATCTGGGGTGTCAAGGATATAGATATCCTCGGGGCCGTCGTGACGTGCGAGCGGGTATAGGTAGGATCCGGTCTGTATCCCGGATAGGTGGTGATGTTGCCGATCGGCTGTACGCAGTAAGAGTACTGAGTCCGGACATTGGTACAGAGCTTGTCCACGCCGGGGTTGAGGGCTTCACTGTAGATTGATAAGTTAGGCTCTACTAGTGAGCTGATCGGGAGTTAGAACGTACAAATGGATGCGAGAGATCCCGAACTTCACGGAGATGGTAGCGCAATTGTCGCCATCGCGGATTTGATAGTACTTAGCGCAGTGAGTGGCGGCATTAGGGGCAATGTTGCTCGGGACTAGCCTAGATCAGTATTAATAGATTTGTACACTCTGTAGGAGATAATTCAACATACGCTTGGGTTGCCATCGGGGTCACCATTGGGACGTCTGCTAGAGAGTAACTTGAGCCCAGCGGGTTACTAGACAAGAGAATTAGTAATAGCATATATATACCTAACATAGGAACAGCCACCTAATGCAAAAGGCGTTGCCAATGAACGTTTCTAGATTACTTGACAGCTGTTAGAACTTATACCCAAGCTGCGTCTTCGTGTAAGGACATCACTCACCCGCATTCTGCATTGATATTGGAATTCCAAGCTATAGACTGGACAGGTGATATTTTGGCAGCAGCGGCAATAGACTTGCAAGTCTCATTCTGGGTGAGCACATGTGTCTTGCACCGGTGTTCAATGCACAAGGACCCAAATTTTGGAAATTCATTCTTATGGTAAGAGAGGCCGTTTATCCGAAGTAGTAGCTCGGTTGAAACAGATTGGGACTGTGGAACCGAGTAGAAGTAATCGGTTGTCTTAATCTCAAAAGTCCTACCGGTACAGGCTTTTGTCGGGATGACGCTGGAGGGGGTTTCGGCGTTATCATGCTGTTGTGCTTGAGAAACGACGAGATATACAAAACTGCTCCATAGGAGTAGGTATTAAAAAACCATTGCTGCGAGTGTCGAAGTGTTCGCGGATTTGGCAAATTGTTCAAATATCAACAATTATTATCAAGCAGTGACATGCGTCCGGAATCTTTGCGTTTGAAATTGGCTAACACCGAGAATGAATTGATACTCGACGACAGACGAGTACCTTCTCTCTGGCATGTTCCTTGAACGTAAATGCATTTCTTCTCCTGCGTCGGAGAATAATATGCACGACCAATTATTATAACCGGGACCGCGTACGCTGAATGAGCTAGTCGAATAGCGCGACGCAGTCACATCGTCTGCTTTGACTCGTCCGGCTAATTATAGCTGCATCCAGCCCCAAAGCAATAGGAACATGTCAAAATTCCTCTCTCTTTTTATCTTCATCGAAATGTCTTTGCCGAAAAGACTGCGAAGATATAATATCGTTTGACTACCAAACAAGTAACTTTCATGGCCAGAACACTTGGGTCTCGTAAGAAGACACTTTCTCAATTCTCCCATTGGAGTCCGTTTCTGAAACATTCTTCCCCAAGCGACTGACATTTATTCAGATTTGATGACCCTGAGACCATCGAGAAGAAAGTTGAGTATGCCAGTAAAATAGGGTTCAAGGGTCTCATGGCTTGGGCATTAAGCCTCGATGGGCCTAGAGGGGAGTTGATTCGAGCATTGTCTCGTGGGGTACCAATCCTGACCCCTCCCCACAACCAATTTCCCATAAATGCTCCCGGGACTTTTGCACCTGGTCAAACTGTAACGCCAAATGCCCGTCGGATAAGCCGCACATTCTTACAACTGATACTGGAGGCCCCAGTAAAAAATGCTTCGGATTCTTTGTCCCAGGAAATCGGAAGCTATGCTGCCCCAAGAAGGACTTGTTCACGAACTGCAAATGGGAGGACACCTAGAAATGCTCCAGTACGTGCTCTGAGACGCAGACAACACTTGGTCTTGATCCTTCTGGTGATAATCCTCACTCTCGTTGCAACAACGGGCGCCTAAGAGCTTTTTGCTGTGATGATCCTACTGGACCTGATAGATCGTTTACCTCAATCGACTCAGGAAACTCAGATCCGAAAGACCCTCTTCCTCAGACTGAATTGACAACCAACGAAGAGCTTATTAACACCGGAGAAACATATGAGGAGTTCCAAGATAATAAGAGCGAATTAGCATCCCTTATATTTTCAGGATCGTCTGCAGCCGTTACGTCTATGCGAGAGAGGGCCAACCCCGGACTAAGAACTCTTGATTGCCCGGCTGGTATACTGGATCGGCCAAATCATGAAGAACAAGTTGCACGTGTCATATGTATCAATCCCGATATATATGATTGTTTTAAAGTCCCTGAAAAGGGTGTTCGTGGTACATCAGTACACATGCCCGAAGAATGTGGTGGCCCATCCTGGTCTTGCGCCATCTCGCTACTGCCGTCAAAAAACCAGGAGGTCCCTACTGAAATTTCTGCTCGGCACCCTACGTCTGCAGTATATGACCTTACGTTCGACTATAACTTTAATCTAGTAAGACGAGACGCAGGTGAATTGAGCCTCAGACTTGACTTTTCAAATGTGTCCGGCTACTGGGATGCGGTCGTCAATGAGGTCCCTAGTGACAGTAGACTCGAGCTACAGACGCTTGTTGACCAGTTTCACCATAAGTCGCATGAGTTGTATACCCGATTTAACGCTTTGTCAATGAGCAAAGGTGGTAAAGAGTTCGGTGATAAATTAAAAGACTGGTTTACCACGAAAGTCAAGATTGTCCGTATGGCGGAATGATTATTAGCCAATCCCTATCTGTTGGTATAGAGGGAGAAATCAAGGGGAAGTTGTTCTATGGCTTCTCCTCAATTGCAACCTTCGATCATCTCTTTGGCGTTAGTATAAATCAAGCGGCAGGACTTCTACGTCCTACGGGCAACACCGACATAACCTTCAAAATCGGAGGATCAGGGTTTCTCAATACATCTGAGGCCTGAAAGGGTCAGCCCTTATAGGGACCTTGGAATCAATCTCTCTTTCTGCGCAAAGCCTTTACAAAGGATTGGTGTCTTTTAATCTATATCAGGAAGAAACAGTCAGCCTCGAAAGTCGAAATGGTCGATCTGGTATCGTTCCATTCAGTGGATACGCAGAATCGCGATTGAAATCCGACTGGGGTCATTTTAATATAAACTTCCCTGCAGGTGCGGTTGGAACCCCTGAAATTGGGAGCGGCGAAGGTTCAAGAAGGGCAGACGAGGTCAGCAGAAGTGAAGATAATTTAATTGACATCTTCAAGATATCTCCCGGGACAATTGAAGTAAGCGCCACTACACGCGTTGGTCTAAGAATCCGTCTGGTTTCCTCTGACCTTCCTGATATATCTGCGTCCCATCGATCGCATGCAAAATTTACCGTTGAAAGCGATAACGACTCTACTTGTTTGACGACGAGCTTAGGGACAGAAATGAGCAGTCACCTTTCCAATGGTGGTTTGTCAGGCTGGAAAATTTTCGAGACACGGCCTTACGTACAAGCTTTAGCAAAAGGCGGTGATAGGCAATGCTTCACAGGGACACCTCACTGGCCATTTAGCTACAATACGCTGTGATAAAACACAATAGATAAAAACCCAACGTTGAATCTCTAGCAGAGCGCTAGATTGATGATAATTCTTCCAAGAGCTTTCGACGCTCTGTGATAGAATCTGGCCTCCTCATCAATTAATCATAGTTGCAGCGCCAGTGACTCCTGTAATTTGAAGACATACCCCTCGTTCCTTGCTGTGGTTTCCATATCTTTATTCGAAGAACCTCCATATATAGTCTCCGACGGGCCACTTATACCCACCATTACTGATATAATAACCTCTTAATCTAAAGCGGTCAGCACTGACTATTCTAGGGGGTTCGAACGAACTTATGCCTCTCAAGATTTTAGTGCTATATTTCACCAACAATGGGGCTGTTCGTTGATCTACTTACTTCTCATGCTCATAGAGATATGAATCCTTATGTTATTGAATAAGGAGAAGTGGGATTTTGAGACAAACGTTTGTGGATCGAAAGAAAAAGAACAGAATACTGAAAATTCCAAGTGATACTTCAAAAAAATATCAAACCAGCTAAGCAGCCACTTCTTGTTACGGTTCGGCTATCTCATATATGAGGACTTAACCATAGTAAGTGAAAGTCGAAATGCAATCTAGCTTTCAGTCTATTTCTTCGTGATCCTGAAATGGCCAATTTTGTAAGAGATACTGTCTTTCCTCCTCTGTTTCTGAAATCTTTAACATGTACGCCTTCATATCTTCCATTCGTTGCTTCGCAGTCTCATACATTTCAACTGGGACCCAACCATTGATGTCAATTCCGAAGCTGTCTCGAAGATTTTGCATCTGCGTATTGGCAGCCTTCTGCTCTGAATCCATCTCAAGGCATTCCTTGATTTCCTCCGCTGAGTATACTAAGGGACAACTACTTGTCTTCATAGCACCAGTTGCAATTTTAGGCCAGTAGGAGGATACGTTAATGAGCGTTGCTTTGAGAGTCGTGTTGTCACCTTCCCATGGGCGATTTATCACATCGTATAATCGACTGCGCATCATCCCACTGACACTGCCCATTGCAGAATAATGCTCCTGGTTGCTGCAAGAGCTATAGCCGAGATAAAAGTAATGGGTCTGTCTTCTTCGGTAGACCTCCATAGCTAATTCCTTTGCGCTCTCGGACAGCGATTCAAAGTCCTCCGGTAATGCAGGGTATTTAAAGTTGTCCGAGTCCTCATCTCCGAAGTTTTGGAAGTGCTTGGGTACACTTGCTTGTATAAAGAGTGGAAGTATAGACGTGCGCTCCCAATCGATAATGCTGCTAATTTCCCCAGCTTCGTCCACGAATATATTACTGGGTGAGAGATCTGGATGCCGCAAAATGGGTTCTTGCAGATGCTCCTGGTCTGGAACGATATGAGGAGCCACCACAAGGTAGTCTTCTAGATTCCGGGTCTGCACATTGGGGTCAACCTTCTTTTTCCCATACAATTCACGGTAAAGAGGCTCTCGAGGATAGCGCGGTTCCCCATGTTTTCGAAGCCACTCAATCTCTCGGTTTCCAATAGATTGGAGCAGATCAACTGATGATTTCCCTAAATATTATTATGTTAGTTGCATCCCCATTAACTTCGGGTTGGGGCCGAGCGTACAAGGGCCTCTATTTACGTTCACTTTATCACGCCCATTATACCACCAAAGGAATTCGGCGGAAGGCCCAACGCAGAACGCATTGTTGTCAGGGAAAACGGCCTTTTTGACGCCAATTGGTAATGACTCCGTATAGTAAATACTACCATGAGCAGGGAGTTTAATTTTAAAAAGGATGCTTTCGAGGTCGACTATTCTTTTCATGATGTCTCTCCTTTGTTCAAATCCCATCGAGAACCATGTCCTTTCCAGCTCCTTTCCCTTAGCTTTCTCCATAACAATATATTCAGTGCCAAGCGGGTTATTGTCTTTAGAATTACTCCATGCCAGAATCTTAGGTATTGGAATATCATGAAGGCGTAGGTACTCAATGGTCGCGACTTCACTCGCAACACCGTAAGTGAGAGGGACCGTACAAGGGTAGGGTAGACGAGCGATTAGCTGCTGTCCGCTCTTGAAGGTAGCCTCAAAAACACGATATGACCCGCCTTCTGCGACCTTCACGAATTGAACGATATCTTCACTTGATTGTTGCACGGAGCCCGCAATGACGAGGAGAAGCTTGTCGATGTCAACGAATAGGTGTCGCTCAGAGAGACGTTTAGATTCGTTGTATCTGGAACACACGTATATTAGTCTACTACACGGTAAGATCAAACCTCCAGATTCCCAATTAGGATACCCACAGCCATCTCCCGGACGTATACTTATAGAAATTCTTGTCATCATTTATGACGTTTGCGAGTTTTGTCTCGCTTTTTCGTATAGACTGAGTAGAAAACACCCGGAAGAATGCGGTCCAAGGCTGTATGGGAATGCTGAACTTATGAAATACCGCATTGCGAATAGCACTGATCCTAGACATAATGTTTAACATCAACGCGATGCGACTTGCGAGAGGTTAAAGTAGAATCCCGCTGGAGATTAAACTTCAAAGCCGCGCCAAGACCCGGCGAGATCCACTAGTTAAGTTAACCAATTGATTTCTTCTTTCAATGCCTTGACAATATATATATATGGCCTAGTCTCACGTCTTCAAGAGTCTGTCATGCATTATTCTTTTGTCTTTGTCGATAATATTTGACAACTGAAACATTATACCAATCAAGGGAAGATGCTGGGTCAATTGGTAAGGTGGGTAACCACCTTGGATTTGTAACGAGAGGATTGGTAGACTTGTAGTTTCTTATAAGCTTCCACGTCGAGAGTGCCCAATCGAAAAGATCTTATTCAGGAACTTCAGCCATCTGATTGCCATTAATGATAGTCTAATTTGTTATGGCGAGTGAGCGTCGAGGGAAAAAAAGTGACGGTTAACTTAGTAAGTGATCGGCTGTGGGTCGGCCCGGCGTGTCGGCGCCGGGAGCCATCCGGTTGGTTGGCGTGGCGGTGGCGGAGACTTGATATTTCGTTCGTCTTCTTGCCATGAGTGACTCAAGGAGCATACCAGCGCGACTTGAATGCCATCACCTAATGACAAGTGACGATACTCACCTACTGTATACCCAAAAAGTGAAGAACATTGCTTTGTTCTACTCTGCTTAGTCCCAAGCAGCTGCTTTTCCTTAGCCTGCCGAAGTTACTGTGGCTAACAGTGACTCATTTTGAGAAGATATATATTCTCCTTCCCTTCCCATTCTCACCTCTCTCATCTCTTCCACTTTATCTCCTAATTTAGCATCAATCAGGCTCTCTTTCCCCCTTCCACTTCTCCCATATCCGTTTCATCTTCGGTATCTATCCCAGTTTCTCCCACGATTTCGCTTCCAGGTCCTTTAGCAGCTCCCCTATCAATAACTCTAAGCTCTTCTTCGCTCTTAAAGTTATGGATCCCAAAGTCATGGAGGAGATTATGCAACCTCAAAAGGCCTCAGATATTCATACAAAACTAAATCGTTGCATTCAACAACGGCAGGCTCATTATCAACACATCAGTGCTCTGTCCGTAAGGTTTGAGGCAGACGACACCGGAGCTGCTCAAGATCTTCCCCATTTTAAGAGATTTACCCGCACACTAGGGATAGACGTTGTGGATGAATGTGTGTTACTAGCCGACGATAGAACACCCTCATACACTCTCGCGGCCAGAATCCGCGAGAATATTCGGCGTAGCGCTGAGGGAGGTCTTCTCGAGGGCTTAGAGCGATACCTGATTATAATTCACTATGCCGGCCATGGAGCGCATAATCCAGACAAAGGGCTGTGGTTTGCTGCGAGTGAGCATCTGTCAAGACGATCATTTAACTTCACCGCGCTCGCGGATTACGTGTCGGCTAACGCCGGGCAAGTCGATGTGCCCGTAGACGCGGTGTTCATCATTGACAGTTGTGGGGCTGGATCCGCAAGTTGCTTCAAACCAGAAGATTCTACCTACGAGCTCCTTGCTGCTGTACCTCAGGAGGACATGGCATTCAGTGCCGCAAGCGGAGTGAACCAGAGGCACACCTTCATCGCTAAGCTGGCCGATGCTGCAGTGATTGCACAAGGCAAAGCACAGTCTATTGACTTCGCAGAACTTCTTCAATCAGCTTACTGCCTGTCATCTGCAAAATTCCCCACCCATAAGCTGCTGTCTGGCTCTACATCGATTCGAGTCAGGTTTCAAACTCATTCTCATCCTACTCTACAGCCCCATCGCTCTCTCCCTTTGTCCATGACAATTTCCACAAGGGTCTTGTTCTCGTTGCACTTCTTAGAAGATCCGTCTTCCGAAGCAACACAAAGACTACGCTCTTGGATCGAGGCTTTTGGGTCAGATATTGGACTGAAAATTGAGGCGGTATATCAAGCTCAATCTACGGTTATCATAGTTCTAGCACCCTACTCGGTTTTCTTTACGATGCGTGATCTCCCCGGAACGGCTCTCATTGCTAGCGAAGTGACCATTCCTCAGAATCCAGCTCCCGTTATGAGTGTTTCTGTCCATATGTCGGCCCCACAATAAGTCTGTTACCAGGCGAACACTCCCCCAGATAGACGGCCTTTAGCCCACTCAGCGTCTGAGAAGGACTTTGAGTTCGAGCAAGAGTCTTGAGCAAAGATTCTGGCAAACGATGCTTTTACGCCCAATTATCGTGGCACTGCCTGGTGACTCATAGATTTGACGACGGCGACGTGTGTGACTCATGTCCACTTGTATCCAGTCTGTTTCTATTATGTCAGAGAAGAATAGGTGACTTTCTGTCGGACCACTTAGGCGATTGGTCTTTTTGATCTCATAAATAATTTTGCTAGGGCTAAGGCCTTCGTCTCTTCGGAAAGATCTTAGCGATGACAACCCTCTTACATGACCTCGTTTCTATTTTGTATCAATCAATTAGGCCTTCCCGCAAGTCCTAAAAATTTTCTTAAGCTTGCCATACTATAGCGCATTTAGTGACGAGAGTGTTAATTTACTTCCTCATCTAAAGGTAGGTAGGTAGTTCGAAAGACTATTTCTCTCGTCAAGTAGACGCCTCCTTCTGGTTTTAAGTCCAACTATTCTTCTCCTTTTTTAGAGCTTTGTTTGTCTTACCTGAGATATCATTTTAGGTAGTACCTAAGGTGATTGTAAGGTGGGAAATTAAAAGGCGTAGCTTGAGATACTTAAGGAAAGGGGAGGCGGTAACTAGGTACTTATGCCAATCGAACTTTTTACCAAGACCCAACATCCTCATTAAATAGAGTCTCAAACAGAGACTCCAGACATATTTAAATCATAGCAGAAGCTCAGTTTCACGACGAGCAAATTATTTGCCGCAGAAGGGTTCCATTCATATTGATTATGTTCATTTTCTCGACATCGAAGAGCCTACACACCTCCGAATAATGACCTGCAAACGCGACATATGTTATTTGCAACCACAAGCCAGTGTACCATAGGGATAGCTGGTCATAAACATTATTTGTTTTAGCAGGGATGTAGAACTCCAGGTCGTTTCTGCTACAAACTATTGTCTTGAACAAGTCTCCATCAAACCCAATCTCTGTCAACCTTTTGAAACTCACTGTTTCGCACAGCTTTGAAATTTGTTCGGAATCTTCGGCCGCTCCGAAAACCTGCACGGCAAGAAGAATTGTTTTTATATTTGCTATATTTTTGACGGGGGCTTTATTTGCTTGCAGAGAAAGTCTCTGGTTGGGAAGTTGTTGGTTAATTTGTCTGGGATATAGTGGTTTGCCATGGCTGCCGACATCAAAGGAAATATCGGGCGGTAGTAGATGCTCAAAAAATCTTTCTGCAATCAAAATTAGCTTAACAGAGGCTTTGAGAACGTGTGCGGAGTATTTTGACGTGAATAGTAAGGAGTAACGTAGGGACCGCAGTGATACGCGGAAATAAGGCTTACCTCTGGGACTATTATCTTTGTGCAAGACCTCGAATGTATTGATAGAGTCTGTCTTTTCAGAGCTCACTTGCAATTTATAGCAACTCCCTGTACTATAATTCATTAAGCCAAAGATATGACAGAGGAGGAGCTGTAGGAGAAGTAGTAAGTACTGCATTATTCTGTGACCAGAGCAAGGCTGAGTCTTGTGTAGCGAAGCGGTTTAGTAGATGTTCAAAATTAAACCGACTTTGGAGAGGTATAAGTTAGGAGCTCTGCAAAAAAATACATCAATACTCCTTTGTGACTTATATAGGCAAACGAGAGCCAGTAGCGGGTCCTAGGGTATTCAGATTGCATTGAGTGACTGAATTGGGGTATTCTTTGTTTCAGTGTTTGCAGAATCAGATTCACGGTTTCCAAGAAGTAAGTATTCACTTTGTGGGTATAAGAGGAATCGATAAGAAATCCTGATGCTTTATCTATTCTATCCCACCTCATCGTCTAGATTCGAAGATCACCAACCAAGCCCTCAAGCACTTAAGAAATTATATCCACAATAAATACAGCAAGAAGAGGATTGTAAAGACGTTGAAAGAATATGCAGAGGATAAGAGACATGAAGTGTAATTTATAGTTCATCATGCTTTTCTAGTTCCGGGGGTGTAGGCCTACCAGAATCTTTCAGGAGGTTGACTCCGCTCTTCTTCCTCCATTTTTCAAATAGGGCGAAAAAATCTTTCTCCATGCCGCTCTCCATCTGATCAGGAAGAACAACGACGTATTCCACATAAAGAGAGCCAAATTCTTCACCGGGTGATTGCTCGTGTATATGGCCTTGGTGGTATATTGGCATCCCTTGCCCAGGTACCCTCTCTACCGCAAAGGGTTGAACGACCTCGCCTCGTTTGCGACTTAACTGAATAGTGTGCCCGTCAAGATGTGTAACGTTGCGCATCCAGTCTCCCATCCAGGCTTCTCGTACGCTGAGGACCTCTTTCCAGAATAGATCGTTTCCCTTACGGCGGAAAAACGTGCCATCAGTTCTCTCCCCGTCGTTTTCGCCCAGACTGGCGTCTTGTTCCCTCAGTGTCACAACCAGGTTCCCTGCAACCCAATCAGGGCTTTCGTCGGCTTCATTCTCGAACACCAATTTTGATCCCTTGCCCATGCCTCTCTCGACAGTGCCTGATATTGGGACTTCGGTCCTCACGACTCGGCTACCGTGGCATGTCTTACAGGGACTGCGGATCGACTTCCCCTTCCCGCTACACTTGTCGCAAGGCATCTGAACCTGCTGAAATATACCGGGGGCAATCATGTGTTTTCGTATCACGGCACCATGACCTTGACATTGGTTGCATACATCGACTTTGCCGTCAATAGAGCCGGAGCCTTCACAGGCATCGCATATCTGTTGCTTCTGGATCTTGAACTCCACGTCTCTACCGTTGTAGAAGTCCCGCAGCGGAAGGTCTAAGCGCAATTCCATATCTGGTCCTCGTCTATGACCTCCTTGTTGTCCAAAGTGCCCACCACCGCCAAAGAAGCGGGAGAAAAGGTCGAAGGGGTCGTGTCTACCACCACCTCCACCTTGCTTATGTTGTTGGAGACCTTCATGCCCATATTGATCGTAAATTTTTCTCGTGGATGAAGTCGATAGGACATCGTATGCCTCAGCTATATCGACAAACTTCTTATGGGCAGACTCATTCCCACTATGGTGATGCTCGGTCGTCAGCGCTTGTTTAGAGTGAGTGGGCTTTGGGCTTGCGCCACTGGATTAGACTTACGGATTTTTATCAGGATGGAACTTTTTGCTCAAAGTTCGATACGCTCTCTTGATATCACGTTCTGATGCTGATCGATCAATACCTAAGACCTTGTAGTAATCCTCAACGCAAAAAGCTGTTGTGAACAACCACAGTGCCCAGACCACCCACGCTGGACGAAGGAGCATGATGATGGACCACTCTCAGAAGTTAATAAGTAGTTGAAATAGGCGATACAGCGGCGTAGCAAGGACCAAATGCGCTAGAATAGGTTTGCAAGCAGAGAGCTCCCGACAAGAGCTTTCGCTATAACGTAGCCCAGTCCCTTAGGTTACTAAGAAGCACAGGCAGCGCGCAGGAGCACGGCTCTAACGATACTATCTGCTGGTTTGCAGATGAGTCGCACGGCCTGCTCCGTTCCTATGAGCGGGAATTGACAAGCGACAACTCGTGAGAGAAATGTTTTGAAGCTGGATGTCCAGCTCCAGAGATGCCAGATTATCATCTTCATTATCGATTAACTAATTTAGGTTTAGATGACAGCTCAGAGGACAAACTTTAGTCCGAAATGCATCCGGAAATTTAGTTTACCCGAGAACTGTCCAAGCCACTGTTTGTTAAAGAGTGATTGAGAAGAGGCTAGATACTGCCTTTGCAAGATGATGTCAATTTTATGCGGACACTTAAAGAAAATTGAAAGAAACCCTTTCCTCAGAGATATGTGGAATCAAAGACTTGTGTTCCTCATGGCAGGAGTATCGAAAATACTATTCCTCCATGTTGATCTTTGATCGATACTAATCTGGCTGCCCCTCTCAATGAGATCGTCGGCTCTGTGCTGTTCATCATGCCATGCTTTAGCCAGGCTGCCCGGTGCATATACCCCTTCAAACATGTTCCCTCGTTGAGCATCAACCCCAAGTCTAGCATAAACATCCGGATCCCATTTCCCGCTCAACCTGGTCATGACTGCTCGCACAAATGTCAGGAAGTCGTCAGGGTCCGCGATGCGAGTGGCCCGTAGACGTTCCCTCACAAACAATAACTCTCGATTCATAGCGTGGAAAAGCTCGGCAATCTTTTCGGCTATTGTTTTCTCAAGTCTGCGTCGAATCATATGTTTCAAAAATGGCTTGAGAGCCCATAGAATACATGACCAGCGACTCTTGCGGACTGAATATTCAAATTTGTGGATATGAACTCGCACTGCGCGCAAGGCTAAAATCTGTTCCAGCTTTTCCCTACCAATCTCGAACTCACAGGAGACATCGACTCCACGCTGGTCGAGGCAAATACTGGCGATCCCTTCGTCAAATATGGAGAAGATTCGAGAACTGCGCGCTTGTATCCAGTATCCAAAATCATTTGCGCTGAAACTCAGGCCATTAAGAGTGAAGTTTATCGTATTTTTCATTGCTGATATCGCTTCCTTGGAATGCGTCTTGCGAAGCTCCATCCGGTTTACCGAGGTGAGCAATACTTGGTAAGGAAGGAATGAGGAGTTGTGGACGGTGTGTCCCGGCTCTATCACGAGGTTTTCGAGGAGGAGGTCCATCTCCGGAGTTGAGATCTCGAGCCTTGGTAGCGGAATATGCTGAATGGCCCTGACCAGAAGTGGTAGGAAGATATTGAGAGCATCAGCCATAAGACGGACACCTTCAGCACTGTAAGCTTCAGAGATGCCCACTCCAATTTTCTTCGACGCAGTGATTAACTTGGCAACTCCAGCGTCCTGTGATACAGACACGCACGTTTTCCTAATTTGCTCTATGAATTCTTTAACTTCCTGCTGTGGTAGTTCATCCCCAGTCTCCTTGGCCATGGATTTCAGCTGCTGGATCCTATCATCGCCAGAATTCCAGAATTCAGGGTCAGTGAACAGGCTGTAAACCGAGCTTCCGACGTGCTCGAGGATATCGTTGACCTTTGCGCTGTTTTTCTCGGAATCTTGCATCAACCGTTGGAACTTCTCTTGGAGTGCCTCCCACTCCTTGTGATCACCGAAGGTGTTTGCAAATTCCCATAGATTCTTCATGGCATTGTCTAGTTCAGGATCGGACTCTAAGGCTTCAGGGCCGCTTTCAATTGTGGCGCCTATGGTCTGGACATATATTTTTGCATAGCGCTGCACAATCCGAGACATGACTGACACGGATTTTTCGTAATCGGGCCTTCGACGTAATCCTTCGACCGTTCTCCTCATCCTGCTTAGCATTGTTTCTTGCACCTCTGTGGAAACATTTTCTTTGGCACTCTCTTTAGCTGCGCGGCCCGTCTCTTCCAAGGCATCTTTAGTAACCTCCAGCACCTGCTCGCCATCTTCAAGAAGGTCGTCAGCGGAAGGGGCCTGTTTTCCGTCGCCATTCTTTGTTTTGGCGTTTTCCTTCTGCGCTTCAGAGGGCTCCACTTCTTCGGATATCTTGTTGATGGCACCAGAAAGCGATGCAGCGGTATCCGAAAAGATACTACGGCCAATAGTGCTCACATCACCAACCAAACGCCGGAAATCCGCGTTGGTCATGAGCAAGCTTCCAACGGTGCGGATACTTTCATATGCTGCAGATGAATATCAGCTTTGTTCTGTTTTCTGGGTTACACCAATGAAAGCGGAGTATTTAGTTACCAGCCATGGTATCTGCACGAGCTTTTGATGCCGATGCCGAAGTTGTGATATGGGCCATGTTTACTGAGGCATTCGTATTAGCGAATTGGTTAATCACCTCTTGCAGCTGATCTCCGCCATTCTTCTTGCGCAGCAGCTCAATAAAGATTCGGAGCCAGGCCCGACAGTCCTTTGCTATTCTATTGCCACTTGGGCTCAGCGTAGGGTTGTCTGGGTTCAGTAGGTCAGAAACAAGGACGAGCCTCAAAAGAGCCGCCGCCTGCTCAGTTGATGGCAGGTAGCCTGCAGATACCGCCCGGAACATCTCATATTGGCGGAACTTCTCCTTCACCTTCCGTTGTAGCTCCGTATCGGCCTCTGAGACCGGAAGCAGAGGCTCTGTTTCGCCGTTGGCGGCATGTTTGCGAGACCTGCAGCACGACCACATTATGCTGTAGTTAGATATGAGAAAAGGCGCTTGGCCGGCTGTCGATGGACGGATGAAGCATCGAGCGTCAGATCCGATGTAAAGCAAGTCGAACCCTCGACTGTTATATATACACCTGTCTGTACTCCCAGGGCCCCAATCTTGGTTATCCTTGCTTCGTCACTCCAGGTTTTGCTGTCCATCCCTCAAGCACGAACTACGTCACCGGAGGCTAGGGCCCTTTTTTGCGGCGGTCCCAAAGCCAAGGCCAAGCCTAGAACCGAGGCCCGCGAACAACAACAACAAATGACAACAAAAACAAACCACAACTCTGAAAGCTGCCCTCATCAACCACCGTCCGTTCAAGCCTATAGATTTGTTTATTACTGCGTCTCAAGATATTGCTGTTATTTTACGTACTTAGGTAGAAAATATGTCGCTGTCTGCTCCTCTCGCTGAGCACAAGGCGTTCTTCGTTGAGAAAGTTGAAGAATTTAAGCCTCCCAAAGGAAAAGGGAGCAGCAACAACAATAACAACGAGAGCGAGAATTCCGCTGATACGACCATCGGAGCGAGAATCCGTCCTATACTTCCTCATGAGCAGGACGCCGGTCATGTTCCCGGACTGTTCGTTCGCAGCGGTGGATGCGCTGAGATCGACGTGCATGAATTGCGACTCAAAGTCAATGGGCAGCCTGCTTTGAATGTATGTGCACAGAAGACGACAATGCATACCCAAGACGGTTTGACCGGTCGTTCAGGTGCCAATACGTGTTATAGTCGTCTAGCTTCCTCGTTGACCGAGCATACGGGCCGGAGAGCACCACTAGGATGATATACGATGACTTCGTCGCTCCCTTGGTCCCCTGGGCATGGGGCGGTGGCGTTGGGACTTTCTTCGCGTATGGTCAAACCGGTTCGGGCAAGACGTTTACTGTCAACGAAATCGAGACCTTCGTCGCGTCAGACCTGCTAAGTGGCAGTATACCCGGACGACGCAGCATACACATGTCTGTGTTTGAGCTTGCTGGAAAAGCAGCTTTCGGTAAGGGATGGCTGAGTCAAGTCATAGAAAATTTTGTTAATCGAGAGTAGATCTCCTTAATGACAAGCATCGGGTAAGCGTCTTGGAAGATTCCTTCGGAGAGACTCAATTGGTAGGTATAGTCGAGCGAACTCCGTCAACAATCGATGAGTTTGTCGACCTGATAAAGACAAGCATGTCATTCCGCATGAGTGCCCCAACCCTGAAGAATGACAGTTCCTCACGATCGCACGCAGTTTGCCGGATTAGGATCGAAAACAAGGACGATCCCGATTGCCCAGATGGCCTACTTTTCCTCATCGATCTAGCGGGAAGTGAAGCCGCAGCCGACTACAAGGACCATTCACAAGAACGGATGAAGGAGACGAAGGAGATAAACTCTTCTTTATCGACCCTCAAAGATTGTATCAGAGGTCGTGCAACATGGAATATCAACGAGAACACACTTTCAGGCGGGACTAGCTCGAAGCATGTGCATATTCCATATCGCAGCAACACGCTCACAAAGGTATTGAAACATGTGTTTGACGTGAATAGCCCTCGTTCCTGTAAGACCGCCGTGGTTGCATGCGTTAGCCCCAGTGCCGCCGATGCGAATCAAGGCAAGAGTTCCCTTCGATATGCGGAGATGCTCAAGGTCCAGGTGCCCAAGTCGAAGGCGATTGCTTTCGATCCAGCCGTCCCCCGTACCTGGACAAACAAGCAATTGAAAGAGTGGATTCAGGACAACGTCAGTAACACGCTGAAACCTAAATGAAATCAAAAATGAATGCTAACAAATGATGACAAACTGATTAGTCTGGATCGCCTCCTGTAGATCCGTCGCATGTCGCGCCTACAGAGTCAGGGATACAGATCTGCAAACTGCCAAAAGGGGAGTTCGTAGCTCGATGCCTCAAGACTGAGGGAGTACGTCCCGAGCAGGCCAGAGCCTTTTTTGACAAGATATGGCAGCTTCATGTTGACTCACGTTACTCCAAACCCAAGAACGGCACGGATAATGAACCCAAGCAGCCAGCAACCCCATTCAAGGAGCGCCTCAAGCCCGGGATGTTTGTGCGCGTCTCTCCTCGATCGCCAAGCGACCCGATCCAGTTCCTTATGCTTATGGCTCCCGAGGGCTCATTTGACCAAAACGCCGTTAGTGCCAAGGGTAACGGGGACGGGTATGGCGCTAGGTATATCTGTGCGGCTGTGGCGCCGTCCATTATGCTCGACGCATATGAGCTCTTTGTGTCACAGCAACGAGTGGTAAAGATTGACGACATGGAGGCTGAGGTTTTGATGGAATATGATTCCGCTATGAGATATTACTTTATGACCGTTTAAGGGAGGAATGAGAGACATCGACGATCATGTCAGCGGCCAATTTACTACATGGAAACTACGGGAAGGGACTCCGTGTAGCCCATGGATATCGAATATAGTTTCAATCTGACCGCACATATAGATAATTGGATAATACTGATAGACAACTTAGAATTTATCAGATATCAGTCCCTTTGCATTTCGCAGTAGTCTGGCTCTCTATGGTCCGCCTCTGTTGGAAAGCTTAGAACCGGTCATGTTCACAGGCAAGGATTGGGCAAGAGAGGGCCGAGTCCGAGAATATGCTGTAACGGAAGGGCCGAAACCCATCTTCCTTCATAAACTGAAAATCAGTTGCTAGGATTCCAGGTTCTTGGTGGAGCGAGAATATTCCACTCACCCCTTTTACCGTTGTGGGAATCAACGAGTCGATCACTTATTTTGTGAGCAACCTAGAAAACGGATGCGGTAAGTTGTCGTGCGGGCCGGAAGGAAGGGATGCGATGTGATGAGGCGCAGGTAACACATCTGCTGCATGAAAGGATGGGTGGCCGCGAATGGAATGCGAAATTCCTTTCTGCGATCCGTCAAATCAAAACGTCTTACACCTGATTCGCGAACATGGGAACAGGCGTAACATCAAACAAACCATCAGCTCGTCTTGCAACGGGAAAAGGGATTCGTGGCTGACTAGCGTAAATGTCGAGGTCGGTCGGTCGGCCTGAATTAGCCACTTAGATGTCAGTGCCGAGTAATACGGATGGCCGTGCTACTTTTAGCGTGTTTGTGGTTGGAAATGATGCACAGCAGTTTGCGATGCTGATTATATAATTTTCGCGCTAGTAGGCGTTCTGGAAGGCGATCGAAGGGCGAGACGGTGCCTGCAGCGGCATGGATTCAAGGGTCGTTATTAGACCCAACTGTATCATAATCCTCAAGGGGCTGCTTTCTGATGGGAACAGGGCAAGAAGCCGACAATGGCCACACTCTTCGTATCGCACCCGGGACGGCGATTCATTTCGGTATGTTCCAAAGATAGTCACGAAAGTCCCCGGCTGAAAAGGACCGTACTATGGACGGAGGAGATAAGTCAGATGCTGGCACTCAGGAATCTGTTGGGACTGCTTGTTGGTGCTGGTATATCAACCGAGGTCGCGAATACTCCGTATGCTCCGTGAAATATGAGGTATCAAATGAACTATATGGATTCTATGCCGGTGGCTGTTGTCTTCCTGGCTGTTATATTGTTGTTGTTATTGAGCAATTATAGATACGAAGATGATGTTGTGAAAGGGATGTCCACCTCGGCCTTGCTTTCATAAGCCGCGGGATGGATAACTGACCCCTACCGCGCCACGAACATGCGACAAAAGGCGCCAGTATTAGTAATTTCGAGTTTTGGAACATTGTGATTGCCCTGGCCTCCATCAGCCTGGTGAATGGGCGACCTCCTCGTACTCCCGTATCAAGACGCACCCGGGAGTTTGACTGTGCGCCGAACGAGGCATATTCAGCATATCCTACGCAAACCGATTATGGAGAATGTCGTAGCGGACGCCTGAGAAGGCGCATCACTTCTGCCATATGGAGTTACGAGAAGTGCCGTCAGACTCGCTTTGTCGATGTGTGCTGTGTGATGGAGGGCAAGCGACATGTAACTGTGCCCAACGGCTGCCGGTGTGGCTTGTTGAAACGAATATCTGGGCTGCATGATTGGATTATCCGCTCGGAGTTCGGGTTCTGGGCCTTTGGAAATTTTGTTGGGCTCCCCCAAAATTCAAAATGCTCCTCCAATCCGTGGCCGGCAGGGATATCCCCTGTTCGGATAGGATGGAGCGTCAAAAGACGAAGCATATTCCGTACCCTGACAGACCCCTGCCTTGCCTGCAGAGCGGATCGAGAGCCTTAGTTCTCTGCTGGATCCCCGTCCTGACCAGGGAAGCTCCTCTCGCTCATCACAGCACGGTGATTGCTCGATTGACTTGCCCAAAGGAGATCTCACTATAGGCTGCAACGTAATTTCAGACAATAATGGGAAGCCGAACTGCAACAGTAACCCCCAACCCTTAGACCCGGGGCGCTCCGGAGCTGACCAACAAGTGTGATCAAGCCCCAGGGGGCTGAAGCGGAAGAAAGAAGCAAGGGTTGGCCAAGACGCAAGTTCGTCATCGCACGATCGGGCATGGTGTGGTTGGACAGTGTCCTCCGTTCCTCAAGCATCGATCATGACGTCCAGACCATCCAGAGATGCGTAGATTGTGACGGGGTGACAAGCCGTACGAGCCGTGGTAGTGAGATTGGGCGCCATCAGCGCCGCTACCGACGCAGCCATCCGCCCTGTCGCATTCTGACCAGCAAGAGCAGCAGTAAGACTTTCTCGGGACGGATTGCTTCCCCTTGGCTCCCGTGAAACGCAGGCTATCCAGCCAGAATCCAGCTTGAGCGCGCCAGCCAGACTGCCTCCCGACATCGCCCGATCCGAAGGAGTTACCTCCGCAAGGCATCGCAAGCTTCACGCAGAGTTTCCTTGTCGTGACGGGTCATCAAAGCACTGCCAGACCTTGCACCTTGCTCGCCGTTCGCTCCCTTCCCCAGAATCCGGCTCCAATTCCTTGGTTTCAAGGCGAGGCGACGTGCCGGACGTGGGCCCCTGTGAAAGACTGGTTAGCTACTGTACTGCTGTAACTACTTATATATCACCGAGGGACCCTCTCGCCTCGCTCTCGGGGAAATGCTTCCACGTCCACCGTTCCCGTCGCACTACAGAATTGCTGCTTCTGCTTCTTCTTCTGCCGCTGCTGCTGCCACCTCCCGGCCACTCACCTTGCCCCCGAATCCTCTGCTGTCAGCCTCACTGCCACGGCGCTTAAAACCCAGCATGAGCAGCCCCAGCTTGTTCTGTCCCCAATACACCAACGCAATGCACTCCTCGTCGCCTGCTTCGTCGCCTGCTGGCGGTGCTGGCTCTCCGGTGTAGGTTGTCCCTGGGTCGTTTTGGCTGTCTTCCTCGCGACGTCGTTGGATATTTCCTCTTTGGGCCTGACTGACTCTTCTCTCTCTCTCTCGCTACAGCGACGGCTACTTCGACACCGCCAACCCAGGCTACATCCGCAAGTATCTGCGCACATACGGTCTCACGCCGCCGCGTGCTGAGAGCTACGAGGTCCAGAAGACAAGATGTGAGTGCTGTCCCTCTTTCTAGGCAGTGCTGGAAGCTCATCCTCGCGTGTGCAGGTCTCGCCCAGCTCGCCCTAAAGTCCACTCCTATCGAGAAATTCCTGTACCTTAGCACAATCCGCAAGAACAGCGTGCATCTCTTCTACCGCTTGGTCATGGACCATCTACAGGTACGTGGCTGGCCCTGGCCTCTGAACAATCCAGCTCGGTGTAGACTGACGGCTCGTCAATAGGAGCTCACTCCTTTGATCTACACGCCTGTTGTCGGTGAAGCTTGCCAGAGATGGTCCGAGATATATCAGCAGCCCGAAGGTGAGCTCCAGTCAACATCTTCTCAGCTCTGAAGATTCAATCTAACAGGATCTAAGGAATGTATCTCAGCTATGAGGACAGAGGAAACATCGCCGCCGTTATCCAGAACTGGCCCCAGCCAAACGTTGACATCACCGTCATCACCGATGGCTCAAGAATATTGGGACTCGGAGATCTTGGAATAAACGGCATGGGTATTCCTATTGGCAAACTTGCTTTATACACCGCCTGTGCTGGCATCAGGCCTGAAGCTACCCTCCCCCTCACCCTCGACTTGGGTACCAGCAACAAGACTCTGAGAGAAGACCCCCTATATATGGGCAGTCGCCGCGGAAAGGTCACTCAGGAGCAGGAGCTTGAATTCATGGATGAGCTCATGACTGCTCTGACCGAGAGATGGCCTGGGTAAGAATGCATTAATCCCATTTTCGCTTCGGAGGATGAGTGGGCTAACGATGAGCAGCATCGTCGTTCAGTTTGAAGACTTCAAAAACCCCTTCCCCGCTCTCGAGAAGTACCGTCACAACTACACTTGCTTCAATGATGACATCCAGGGTACTGGAGCTGTCATCTTGGCCGGTGTCATGAACGCTGTTAAGCGGTCCGGTGTGCCACCAAAGGAGCACCGCGCCGTCTTCCTTGGAGCTGGCAGCGCCGGTGTTGGTGTCGCCAAGCAGATTGTTGACTTCTTTGTCAAGGAGGGCATGACCGAGGACGAGGCCAAAGCTTGTTTCTACCTCGTTGACACCAAGGGCCTCGTCACCGCTGACCGCGGCGACAGACTCGCGGCCCACAAGGTTTACTTCGCCCGCCATGATAACAACGGCCAGCAATGGAAGACCCTGGAGGAAGTTGTAGATCACGTCAAGCCCACGATGCTTATGGGACTCTCCACCCTCGGAGGCGTCTTCACTCCCGAGATCCTCAAGAAGATGGCCGAGACAAACAAGCAGCCCATCATCTTCCCACTCTCGAATCCTTCCGCGAACTCGGAATGCGACTTCAAGGCTGCCATCACCCACACCGACGGGCGCGCTCTGTTCGCCTCAGGCTCTCCATTCCCTTCATTTTCCTACAAGAACAATGCCGGTGAGACCGCTACGTACTACCCCGGTCAAGGAAACAACATGTACGTATTCCCTGGCATTGGTTTGGGAACCATTCTCTCCAAGGCCGTTGAAGTCACCGATAGCATGATTTACGCCGCCGCCGACGCCCTTGCGACCTCCCTCACGACCGAGGAACTCGACCGAGGCCTGCTATATCCCGAGATTACGAGAATCCGCGAGGTTAGCGTTGTCGTTGCCAGGGGTGTGATCCGAGCCGCTCAGGACGCCAAGGTGGACCGCGAAACGGCAATCCGGTCGTTTAGTGACTGTGATCTCGAATCATGGATCAAGTCGAGAATGTACAACCCACACTCCGAGGTAAACTCGCTAGAACGTGAGGTTGGCATTCTTCTGTCATCCATTGGCCGCATCAACGGACACTCGAATGGGGATATATCGCCTCGTGGTGAAGATCAAGGATCAAAACTCTAGTACTGAATCCCTTTCTTTACCTCCTCTTCTTCCTTTCCTATTGAGCTTTCTTTTCCCATAACCAAATTGTCCATCACCCGCAAGCAGCGGCACCTTCGCTGTCGTTGTCTTGCTTTTAACGCCTTTCTCCTTCAGCCGTTTTTAAACTAATCTTTTTAACGTCTTCCCTTTGTGTAGTTACTTTTCCTCCTAGTCCATACCCCCTGTTCTTATTCCCATCCACTTACTACCTTCTACCTCGTGTGAGCGAACCTTTCCTTGACTTTGCATGGCGAATCGACGATAGCATAACAAAAGAGACACAAACCATTGGAACCGAATCATCTTCCTTTCTCTCGCGCTTTCCTTCTACTTACCAATACGATCGCTATTCTCAATCACCTGTTTTCTACTTTCAAGTCTACTAGTTGTAATGTGCTATCGAAATATATGCTTCCATGATGCCCCTCACTTAGGCTGTGCCCCTCCTTGTGCTGGATATAGTAGATAAATTCGCCGATGGGCTGTCCCTCGGCGCCCAGAAAGTTGCCATGAGGCGTCTGCCAAGAGCAAACGGCCTTTATACCAAGAATCGTTGTGATACATCGTTGTCTTGTCTGGGGAGACTGGGCATCGCGTGGTGGCTCGCTGTCGGCATGGTTGTCTCCCGCCCCCACAGCCAAGTACGGACCTTTTGTGTTCAGCCGCAACCCCATTACCATCGTTATTCGCCGCAGGGGGTTGGCGGGGTTCGTAGCGATGTTCGAATCGCCTCGGTTCGGCTTGCAGTTGTCAGAGTTGGCTGTGTGTGATCCCTGAATCTTCCGAACTTCAACTCCTTGCTTGCATGAATAGACGTTCGATAGACCGATTGGTTGCTAGACTGCGCGTAAACGAGAAATTGAAGCTTTGTTCCAAGACCGATACCGGAGTGACGTTGCCCTTAGTCTATGATCTTGGGTTGCGGGGCGGCTCTATGTTCAAGAAGGCTCGATATTTCATAAGCTGTTTGAATTGAACCGTGCCATCGCACCCACAAGATAGGATGTGTTGGTGGTGCGATGGCACGGTTAAAGCATTTGTTGGCTAAAATTACAGGTCCATGTGATATCGACACCAAAAAGACAAGAGAGCGGGGGTCGCAAAGACTAGGTAAACAGACAAAAAGTGGAAGAGAAACCCGTGCCTTCGCGCTACCGAGCCTAGATCGTGAAATCTTGTGGTAGCGCGAAGGCACGGGTGAGAAGTAAACTCCAAAGCACACTCCAAACACCCAGTCACTTGCATCACACTAAACCAAAAAACGAACGTCAAGATACTTGAAGGTCCAATTCAGTGCTTTGCACTCCGTGTCGTCACTTCTTAACAATTTCCCAAAAAAGTTAAGCAAAAACAGGAAAAGTATTACCTCCACTTCCAACCCCCATGAAACAAACAAATAATCCGTCTGAGCTGTCTGAACGCCAGGCTTCGTCCTTTGGATCCCAATAACGTTGTTGAAAGCTTGTCTCCCCTGTCGGTGGCATGGCTCGAAGTTCCAGTTATGTGCAGTGATTATGGGTGTGCGTGCCACCGACAAGGGAGAGATGTAGTATATCGTACTCATGATTAGCCTATTTTCGAGTGAACGTAGTCGTGTTTGCAGCCACTGGCAAATCTTCAGGCTGCTGAGTGCGATCGAGAGCGTTCATGTCCTCTTCCCTGGCGTTGTAGCGTCTGAAGAGGAACCAGAAGATTGTCCCAGCTAGGGCCGAGGCCACCGCTAAACCGGTGTACATGCCCTAGAAATATATTAGTATCTATATAGTAAGTCTATTTGAGGCCAAGGCTAACTTACGACTAGTTTAGGATCCTTTGCGGTTGGGGATAAAGCAATGCCTAAGGCAGCACCAAAGGCTGAGGTGAGGAAGAACACGGCCATGACGAACGATTTCATCGATGCTGGTGCTTTGGTATATGCGTATTCTAAGCCAGTGATACTAGCAAAGATCTCAGAAAGTCCGATGAGGAGGTAGGCTGGAGATTGGATAGCCACGTGGACGTTGTTGGGCAATTTTCCGCCCTTGCTGGCGGAGCATTTCATGGGGTGGGTGTAGCATGGAGGTGCGCTGTAAATAAGATGTTGTACAATAGCAGCATATGCCATTGCGAAAGATGCAAAGTAAAAGCCCGTCGTGATGCGGGTGATGGGCTTGAATTTGATACCTATTTGCCCATTAGTGACATATCCATCGTATTTAAAGACACTTGACTTACCCATTCTACGCAGAATGGGGTACACAATCCTATCACAGATTGGGATGAATATGATGATCGCAAGTGGATTAATATTTTGCATGATGTCGTTGGGAATTCCGTGTAGTTTCATAGTTGCTGCCTGGGACACGAAGTTGTTCACCATTTGCTGATAGCAGACCCAGTATATTGGGAAGTAGCTGCATTGGGAAATTAGCTGGGAAAGTTCAAGATATGCTCACTTGAAGAACTCACATAAACACTTTGCAAGCTACCAAGGCTCGTTTGATCTCATCCACGAACTGGTCGTCCCATTGTGGCGCGGACTTTCCGCTGGCGAGTAGGCAAGAAGGTTTGGCAGCGTCCAAGTTCCCCTTGTTTTTCAGACCGATACACATGACTCTGAAGGCTTTGAGGTAGATGGACCCCTTTGGCTGTCGAACGACGTAAAGCTTTCTTCCGACAATGAGGACCAGGAATCCTACAAGGAACATACACAAGGGAAGCAAGAATGCAGCCCAAAAACCAATGTGCAGTTCTAATTCGGTAGTGGCAATAGCAGCGAGGGATCCGGTGTTGATGCACATGTAGAATACCATGTCTACAATTTCACAGTTAGCAGGACCAACGCGAGGTGGGTAATTAACATGATCTTACAGATACGCTCAACCGTACGAGCGGGATCCACAATAACCCTTTCACCGGTCTTAAGGGTCTTGACAACAGGTTTCTGCTGAGCAACTTGCTCGGCGATGAGCGGAGATATGTTTGTTTTGATTCCACCAGTACCCAGACCGACAATGATCATGGCGGTGACCAAGCCGCCGAGGGAATACCCTCTTTCAATGGCACTAGGGACCGAAGTGCCGAAGAGGATTGCCAATCCTGCCATATAGATCAGGGAGAAGACCACAATGGTATTGTATTTTCCAAGATATTGGTCTGCGACAATGGCACCGATGATGGGGGTGACATAGCACCAAAACTAAAGAAACAGTTCAGTATTTTGAATCGTGATTAATTTGAGGAGGCGTTTACCTGAAAAAAGTTGCTAAGGCCCGTAGAGGTAGCCTGGCCCAGGCCTGTTCAAAAGATAAGTATATCGCCGACAGCCTTCTCTTCACGATTAGAAAAGCTCACCAATGGCCCCAGGAACGCCGCTTGCTTCTTTGTAGCGGTGTTGCATGTAGTTCTAAGCATTTTAGTCACAGTTTTGCTTCTCGTATATGATTCAAGTCATACCTGAAACGGTCCATTTAGACCGTAGTAGGCGAATCTCTCGCAGAGTTCGACGATCGCAACGAGAAAGGCCGACCAAGGCAGCTTGTCCGCCACCCTTCTTAGGGTGAGCTGGTCGAATTGAGAAGGCTCGTTTCCATCCGCACTGGGGGCTCCTGCCTCAGAGTCGTGGGAAATGGCGACTGGGGATTGAGTCTGATCGACTTCAACTTTGATTTCTGCCATCCTGGCAGGCAGTGTGTGGTTCTTGGGGTTTCCTGGCTTGCAAGATGCAATATTATGCGGTTTTAATTTCAGAATGTGCTGTTTCGACCTGAAAGTGAGCGCTGTAGCTGGAGTTGTTTCCTTCAGGTGGGAGGAGAAATTGAGAAAGAAGAAGAGGGAGATGACTGGAAATCTCTCGAACTTATACGTCACCGGAAGCTCGGAAAGGTGGCGGCAATTTTGGGGTTTTTCTTCCCCAAATGGGATTTATACATTCTCTGGTGAGTCGTCCATGGTACGCTATGAAACCAAGTCGCCTTCGTCTCATATTCTCTGGAACCTTTCCAATAATTCATGAACGCTGCCATGATCGCTGATCTGTCGAAGGAGGGCCTGCTAGTAATTTGATGACACAGGACTGGTGTAATTCTCACTTCATTTATGTCTGGCGATTATCGTGAAAACTGGATATCGCGAGAAGCGCCGTAGAGCCTCACGTCCGGCTTCGCATGCTTTAACCTTAAGCTAAGCTTTCCCAGCCACCTCACGCAGGGTGGTAACCGGCATCCAACGCTCTCTTTCTAGCACTTTCCATATATTCAATTCCAGCATAGATCATATCTATTTTCTCCCACATGAAGCAGTATGATTCACCGTTGAGGTAAATCAAAACAGAACTTCCGGTTATCCATCCAGAAAAGAGCAAGAGCAGTTATGCACCAGTGATTTTTTGCTAAGTATTAGCAGCTCCCGCCACTCAATCCCCGCGTAAGGAAGTAACCCTGAGTGCGCCATCGGGCGTATATAAGGTGGTATCCGCCACTTCCCAACCGAGTTTTCAGTACAATGGTATAGGGCTCGGGTGGCGGTCCTGTCGACGACAGCGGTAGACATTGAAGGACAGAGTTGCTATGAAATTTATATGTGTAGTTGTCTACTTCTGTCGCAGACTGTCGACGCTGCGACTGCTAGGGTGGCGTTCGACTTCCCCCATACTTTGGTTTGCGTGTCCCTAGCAGCTTTGCTTCATGGTATGGCGAATCAGTGGTGCTACCGCCAACGACGCGGGTAGACAGACAGACTGGACGGATGAAGTGAAGTTGATGAAGCTGCGGGTTCGTTTGATGGAGGTTGTCCACGCTAGGCCGCTTTGGGTGGCGATCGACTTTTTGGCTTCTTCGAGCTCCATCAAGTTTAACGACCGTTGTTGATTCCCCTGGTACGGAGTAGACAAGTCAAGGCTGTCGACGTCGAAACGGTCAAGGCGGGCTTGTCAGTCGAGTCGGTCAAGCCATTATGGAGAACTACTCGTTTTTAGGCCAGGTGGATGAAGGTTAGCAGGAAACTGAGTGCTCGAGAGACTGCGACTGACCATGCGTGACAGACACCCTGCACAAATCTCGCCTTCTCAATGTCGAAGAGAAGCCCTTCAAGCGCATAACAAAGCGCCTGTTAGCTCCGAACTCCCTAATAGCCTCTCCGAGCGCATTTCTAGCTACGCCGCCCCCGGAGTCGTCCCCCGAAAATCCTGATGCAGTTCAAGAACATGAAGCCGCCAAGCGGAAGATGCTCGACGATTGGAGGCATCTGCGCGAGGACATTACCCTAGACTTTGCCGCGTTCGAAAGCAGCCTTGTGCGCATCCAGCTTCTCCTCGCTAGCAATGAGAAAGAACGGGAACGATATGCCGCAGAGAAGCTGGAGATTCTAGCGACTGCACAGAAGGTTCGAGACAACACCAGCGAACTGAGGACCCAGCTGGAAGAAGCGCAAAATACTCTCTCGCTACGGAAGACATACGATGAACTAGCGGATAAAATTACTTCCAACCGACTACTCCGACCGCGCGACGACCAGCAGGCTAATCTGGAGAAACTTCATGCAGAGATAGAGAAGCTAGAGAAAGAAAGTTCCGAGTATGCACAAACCTGGGCTGAGCGGCGAGAACAGTTCGGTAGGATTGTCGATGAGGGAATGCATCTTCGACGGTTGATTAGGGATGAGAAAGAGGAAGTGGAGAGACGAGAGGGCATGGAAGAGGATGACGATGGCGACGAAGGGGATACTAGTTCTAAAGGGAAGCGAAGCGCTGTCGGCACACCCCGGCCGGACCCGGAGAGCAGCATGACGCCTTTACAGCCCTCGAACGGGGACGAGACGACTCCGTCAATCGCAAGGCTTCAGGTCGACAAATCTCGTCCTGTGACCCGTGGCGGGACCCCGCTTAGACAGGCAGTTACAGTGTCCAGCACGTCAGAAGAAAAAGAGCCAGCTCAGGAGGCCGTAGATGAAGTCATGGCTGACGAAGGTGAAGTGACGGGCGACGAAGACGTTTCCCAGGGTCCTACTGACGATTTCGAGGAGGGAGAAGAGATAACAGACACTCGTCCAACGGATAAAATGGATACCACCTAAATTATCAAGTTGACAAGGAACTGCTTCCGATTCCCCAAATGCCTTGCATTACTCCACTTTCACACTTCGAGCATCTACATGCTGGCATCCCTAGCTGCCCTGGAAATATCCCCTTCAACGGCGTAGGGCAGATTTGCTTACGCCGTCATGCGCGCCCAATAGTCCGCAATATACAATACATTCAGGCATGCAAAATGCGTGATAATAACAAGTCAATTAGAGACGTACAATTTCGCCGGCGCTTTACGCTCGTCTCTATCTCCTGGACTCTTCGCAATATCTTGCATTTAAAGATGCTTATGAACACAAAACCATGACTCAAGAGATCTCCCTGACGGCAGTCTTAGAGCTAGAGATCGCCTCCTTGGCTGCGGTTATCTGAGCAACGTCGCTATCCTGGCCTTTCTGGCCTTCCTCGGACTGCACCATTGACGATAGCCATTAGCTAGCTATACCGAGTTATGTAGATTGTCTAGGAACTCACGATCAAGCGCTCCAGCTTGGAAACAGCCTCGTTTATCTTCTCCTTCAACCGTGGAAGAAGGTTCTTTGTCTCCTCAAGTGCTCTGCGCTGCGGGGTTATTTAGCGCTGTTAGAACCAATTTTTAAGTGCATGGTCTTAAGCATACCTCCTGATTGATCATGTACTCGCGGTTCTCGTCCTCGGTAGTCTCCTTGGACAGTTTCTCAATGCGTCGTTCCTGATCTTCCATCTCGCGCTTGTATGAAGCTTCCTCCTTGACAAGTCTCTGGACCGCGCTGGTTGCAATGGAGAGGGGGGTTGAAGGTGGCATTTTGATTGCGACTATAGATCTAATAGAGTATGGAGCTGTATCCCAGGATTTACGCGTGAGATGAAGTAGTAGAACGCTCGTTCGTAGCAAAGGAGAGACAGAAGGCGAAAAGCAAGTGGGATGCGCTTTATCGATAACGCCCAAAAGGAGTGATCACGTGTCGGCGTCGCGCTCTTCAAAACATCGCGGGAAGAAAGCAGAAGCCGAAGAATTGGACGTCAAGAGGAGCAAAGGCTAGCTCAGAAGGAGGTGGAAATGATGACAATGATGGGCTTGAACGAAGGGTACTGCAGAGAAGATGAGAAGAGTAGTCGATCTTTGCGATGAGGGCAGATAGACTAAAAGCTGGCCACCATGAGAATAAATCGCCTATGAGCCTACTTCGACTGCGACACAGAGTGCCGGCCCTCGCTGGGTGTCATACAACCCCATTTCATTCTCGATGCGCAGAGCAACCTGGTTCCAGGCGACCGTCACCTTCACCTGGCCGGTGGGCGTGTTACCTAGACGGTCGGCTCCCTGCGGTTCCTCAGTGCGCCAGCCCAGCTTCCGGTCTTCGATGGAAACGTCTGTGTTCAGGCGGCCCCAGAAACTCTTCTTCTCCTTGCTCTTCATCGGCTCCTGCACCGGTGGTGGCGGCTGGCTCACCTCTGGCTGCTCTGGATATGCATTTGGGACATAGACGCGATGTCCACACGCAGCGAGACGGGCGCGCAGGGCGGAATCCAGCTCGGCAACAACCGCAGGCTGGCGCCAGAACTCCATCGAGTTTTCCTCGCCCTGGAGACGGACTAGTTTGACGGTCTCGTCGGGCGGGAAGCCCATGACCTGTGGTTCCTGTGGGTTGGTGTATGCATCGCTTGGCGAGCTCTGCAGGCTCGAGACGGTGGAGGGGACGAGGATGAAGGTTGTCTTGTACAGACCTGCGGCCCCCTGTGCGATGAGAAGAGGGTCGATGTAGCGGGTGAGGATGGCCTGGATGCGCTGAGTGCGGGTGTCGGTGAGATGCTGGGGGAGCAACGATGGCGGCAACGGGATGAAACCCGACTGACTCTTCTCCGATGACGTGTTGTAGGCGACTTCGGTGTAGGGAGGCGCCTCCTCGTCGTTCATCATAGCAGTCTTGCTGTCCATGCTTCCTGATGCAGTTACTGACTGTCCTTTGCGATGCAGAGAGCAGTTTTAGTCGTGGGGAAAGGGAGGATGGTGATGACAGGGAGAGAGGTCGGTAGAGACAGTCAACCAAATACCTCCGGGGGCAGTGTTCCGGATATTCGGTCAACCTTGCGATGATGCTACAGCTAAGGAACTGGTAGTGGTCTGACCCAGAGCCAGGCAGAACCGGGAATCAACCGGCTCGTCAGATGTCTACCAGTCCCAGAGCCAGGATCGCCCCAGAAGTTCTCCCATAATGCCATGTGTCAAAGCACCGTCAGCATCAGGGGACAGATTCACAGCAAGAAGTTACAGAGTACGGTGTCCTGGCGCATGACAGAGTGCACTGCCTGCCTAAGCCCTGCCAGTTGTCTCCCCCTTTTACTGACACTGCGCCCGCTCGCCAATGAAAGGCCGCCCTGCCTCGTATCGGCTCGCGAAAACACCCGGCTCCACCGCAGTGGAGGTCGGCGCGACAGAGCCGCATTCCAACACAAACAGCGGCTTGCTGTCAATCTTTGATTTGCGGCATTAACCCCAGCACGCTATAGCAGCGCATTCTCCTCGGAGGCTACCTTGCTGCGGATAATGCGGCTTTGTGAGTGAGCAGAAAATGTGGGGGAGCTTCCCTGTCCACTTTAGCTCAAGGCGCCCTTACACTCTTCTCCATCCTGCGCCCGATCGGCCGCTGCCCTCGTGTTTGCGCCAAAGTGAAGGGCGGGTTGCACAAGGAAGCTGAATGGGCTTCTTCTGGAACGATGATGGAGCGCAGTACCATGGCACCATGGGAGTGGAGTGGCGTCTCGAGCAGAATAAGAATTAGGCTATCCGGGCGACTCGAAAGCTATATAAATCGGTTCCTCCCATTGCATCGTCTCCCTCTTTCTTCTCCTTCTCATCATACTCACTGTCCACGCGATAAGAATCCCAACATTTACCATCAACGATATCTACACATTTCGCTTGTACAACCTCAAGCTCTACAAAACTATAGCTATTTAAAAAGACGACTCATTCACAATGTGGTACGTTTTATAGCAGTGCATTCTGCTCAACAAGTCTAACAACTCGCAGGTATAACGTCTCCGAGCCAAATGAGTACCTGGTCATCACCGGTGCTGGCATCCCAGATGTCCTCATCAAGAAGACCGCATTCCTGCTCCCATGGCAGAAGGTGGGACTCCCATGACCTCGCGTAGGGGCCTTGCGACTAACACTTTTCCGCAGTGCACTCGCATCTCCATCTCGCCGTTCGACTTCTCTCTCAACTTGCAGGCCATGACCGTTGAGAAGCTCCAGTTTGCTCTCCCTGCTGTCTTCACTATCGGTCCCGACAACAATCTCCACGCGCTCAAGAAATATGCCCTTCTGCTCTCAGGTAAAAGTGAGCGCACCAAGAGCAATGCCTCTCATGCCTCTGGAAACTATGTGCAGGATATTGTTAAGGGCATCATCGAGGGTGAGACTCGAGTCATCGTCTCTGGCATGACTATGGAGGAGATCTTCAAGGAGCGCCAACTTTTCAAGCAGCACGTCATCGACAATGTCCAGAAGGAGTTGGACCAGTTCGGTCTCAGAATGTAAGCTCATTCTTTCTTCCACGTAGCAACCTGATTGTGGCTAACAGTGGTGGATCAGCTACAATGCCAACGTCAAGGAGCTCCAGGATGCTCCTGGAAGCGAATACTTCACCTACCTCAGCCGCAAGGCTCACGAGGGTGCCCTCAACCAGTCCAAGATCGAGGTCGCCGAAGCCCGCATGAGAGGTGAGATTGGTGAAGCCGAGAAGCGCGGAAAGACCAAGCAGGAGATCTCCAGAATTGACGCAGAGACGGCCGTCCTCGAGACGAAACGCCGCAGCGACAAGGCCCAGGCCGATGCGCAGCTCACCAACCGTCAGACCGAGCTCAACATGGGCATCGAGTTGGCCCGAATTCAAGCTAAACGCCAGGCGGAAGCCAAGGATTCCGAGCTCCAGAAACATGTTGAGACTAAGCGCGCTGAGACCGAGCTCGAGAGGCTTCGAGCTATTGACGTTACCAAGTCCAAGGCCGCCAGAGAAGTCGCTGAACAGACCGCCGAAGCATCTTACTTCAGCCGTACAAAGGAGGCCGATGCTGCCATGTATCGCACCAAGGTCGAGGCCGACGCAGCTTGTGAGTATTCCTCTCTTCAGTGTTCAAAAAACGGCGCACTGATTTATGTTTTTAGTCTACCGCGAGACCAAGGAGGCAGAGGCAGCTTTTTTTGCCAAGCAGAAGGAGGCTGAAGCTATGGCCGAGATGGCCAAGGGATACGGCGCCATGGCCGACGTCCTTGGAGGGCCCCAGGGCCTCCTCCAGTACATGATGATCCAGAACGGCACCTACGAGAAACTCGCCGAGGCCAACGGACAGGCTATCCAGGGTCTTCAGCCCAAGCTCTCTGTTTGGAATACTGGAAGCAGTGGCGAGGCCGGCGCCGGTGGGCTCGATGCCACTGCTCCTATCCGCAACCTTATGCAGTCTCTCCCTCCACTCTTCGCGACCATTCATGATCAGACCGGAATTGCGCCACCTAACTGGATGGCTCAGATGCCCATCGAAAACAAGCAGCAGCAGCACATTACTGCTAAGGGTAACGGCATCGCCAATTAAGGCGGTAGTCTGAATTTCCCATTTTCTTGCACTTTCTCTGCGCTTCTCATTTGTCTTATACCCGAGTTTTCACGTCTATCTCTACCCACCCCATACTTTTTCTTCACTACATCGCACCTAATTCGTTGGGTAGGGGTAAGTACATGAACTAATGCCTTTCGCTACTTTAAGCTTTTGTTTTCTTTTGTTTTGTACGTCGCCTTGCCTCTCTTTTGTTTAACATAGACTAGCATTCATTCCTACCATAGTATCCTCATCACTAACTAATACAATGGCATTATCAAATGCAACATTACTCCAACCTATAGGACTTGAAGCTTCTACTAGGCACCTCCCTCTCGAACATGAGATCAAGTTCTCCGTAGGTCCTGCCTTTCGTTTCGGGGACTCTCAAGAATGTCCAAATGAAACTGAAAACAGCAAGCCCCTAGAGTATATTTTAGCAAAGAACGTATAGCATTGTTATCGATGAACAGCACTTACCCCAAACAAGAAACCAAGCTTCCCTCGCATACTCCCCTGGTCCGGATTAATCATATACGGAATGGCAACCGTCATGATAATACCGAGCGCACCTTGCACGGCTGTCGCTAGGGCAATGGTTTTTGACCTTAGCTTTGTGGCTGAACATTCGCACATTATGACAAAGCAGACGGGCCCGACGGAGAGACCATATACAAAGTTCCAGACAAGCATCATCGATGCTTGGGCCCAAATCACGCTGGGTCGGTTTACGTAGTTGGGGACACAGTCGAGGATTCCAATAATGAACTGAATGATAGCGAGCATTGCTAGGCCGGTGCAATAGATAGCACGGCGGCCGAAATAAGCTATTTCAAACCAGGATATAACAGTTCCTAGAAAGGCGACTCCGAGAAAACCGAGCTATTTCGCGATTCAATGTCAGTCATGTAATGTAGATCAATATGAAAGATCGAGGTGGGACTTGTTCTCACGCCCATGTTGAAGGCATTGTCAGTGCTAAGACCAGCAACTACATATTCGTTAGCTTGTTGTTGCCCTCAGGTGATGATTGACTGGGGATGGAAATACGGGTAAAAAAATAATTGGAGTAGCCAATTAGGTACACTCCGCTAAAGACCTGAATGGCATAGACCCCAACCGCCAATTCGGTTCGTCGGCGGTTAATTTTCCTAAAGCAGTCCAGAAGGCTGGTACCGGCTTCCATCTGTTGCTCGAGATTATCCGTTTCGACAATCATAGCCTTCGTATAATGTTCGTTAAAAATGCTCCCATGATAAGATAGATATCACATATATACCAACGCTGGTTTGACGTTAATCTTCGACGAAGCTAGACGACGGAGCGAACGTTCTGCATCATCCATTCTTCCCTTCCTCACCAGCCACCAGGGGCTCTCGGGGGCAAATGGAACGATTAACAGTATGACGGTTGGCCAGATCCACTGGAGGGCAAAGGGGAGGCTATAAGCCCAATGCGAATCTAGGTTATGCGTAGCAGCTGAAATGCCGTTTGCAAGAAATTGGCCGATGACAAAACATAGGTTGACATAGGAGGTCACGATGCCACGCAGCGCCACCGGGCAGACCTCTGATGCGTATGTTGGGGCTGCTACTGTATAAGTACTTAAAACTATGCCGCCAAGAAGCTGACCGACTACTAGGACCTGCAGAGACCGCGCAAAGAACTGAATAAAGATGAAAGCCGAGGTCATCACCGCGCAGACCTAGCAACATCAAATGCCGGGGATCAACATAGATACAGCATTTGATAGTAGTGAAGCCGAGACGTACGAGAAAGGTCCGCTTTCTTCCGAGCCACTCCAAAGGATAGCTGACTAGCAGTGCACCTATTATCTGTCCGATAGGACTACCCATGCTGGTCCATGATATCAATCGTCCGCCTTCCGGCAGTGTAGGCAATGAGACTCACGAAAGGGCAGATTGCCAGGGCGCGGATATAATCCATTTGCCCTTGTACTGGTAGCCAAAATCACGTTGAAACCTTGGGACAGGAAACATGTTGCCTATGATTTGCGCATCGAAGCCGCTCATGATGACACCTACGCAGAAGAGCATCGACCATGCCGCCGCCTTAGGGTATAGCTTGACCGCCGCGATGAATTCCAGCTCATGCTCTGTTTGAGCCGCCAGTCTCGCATCGGATTTGTCTTCCTGGTTCAGCTTGTTATGCGCCATATTGGGAAAGTCGGTCTCGTTGCCCGCATCTCGCTAACAAACGTGAAGCCATCGTCGTAGAAAAATCAAGGCATTCACGCCTGGTTGCTCGTGCGTTTTCCTTGTGCGAGGGTTTACTCAGTAATCCGGACACTGTACAGTGGCCAGGTACCTAATACCTGTCGTAGCACCGTGGATCGGCCTGCGGTGAGTGTATCTTGTATCCTCGTTGTGCATCTTCGCCCTCGCTGAACGGAACAAAAATGTCGGGTAACGTGACCTCGGCGAGGCCCCACTAAAACCGCGGATCTTCCCGAGGTCAAAACTTTCTTCTATCGGCGCGTTTTCTCTCGCGGTCAGGGGTAAGGTACCCTCATGGCCAACATAGCACATCAAATCATCTGTCGACGTCTCGCATTTGGTATCCGCGACTGACTCGCTCAAATAATAAGAATGGCGGTATGGTTTGATTGGTCTTAGCTCAGCCCAGTCAAGGAACATCTATTATATCCACAAGGGATCGCTCTTCAGAGCGATCCAACATCAACGATGCTGAAGTTTTCAATATTCCACTCCGCCTTCCCAAAGCCCTTGTCAATGCAGTTAGGCAGACTCTCACTGTTAAGTTCCCTCCGCTGGCCCCTTGGACGACAATTGCCAGAGAGCCGCACAATGTCTACTGCATCACCGCCAAACACAGAGCCTATCGCGCCAGGTACACTCCTCAAAAGTGATTCGGGGCGAATATATGATGTTGAAGAGATTATTTCCGATCGGCAACGGCCTCTACTGTGTGTGTATCGTGCTAGGTGTGTTATAACGAGTGCTATCATTTATCGACGATGGCGACTGACAGGGCGAGAAGAACTGAAGGAAAGAAGTATATCCTGAAAAACATGATTCCAGGAGAATTCGAATACCAGCTGGATCTGCAGAAGCGATTATCACCGTGTCCAAATTTGCGGGCTGTGACCGATACCATTCAGAACCTCGACCTGTTCATCTACCCGTTTTTGGATGACGACTTACTCCGTCTAAGCCAGAGACCCATGTCCAAGGACGTGCGACGTAATGTTCTTCGAAGCGCTCTTAGTGGCCTAGTTGATATGCATGAAAGAGAAATCGTCCACAACGGGAAGTAGTGGTGTCCAGATGTACCCTCATCTACAACTAACGTTCAATAGATATAAAGCCCAACAACATTCTCATGAACTACAAGGAAAACTCAGATGGCCAAATCAGCGTTCAGGAAGTTCGAATATCTGATCTGGAGGATTCGGTCATCCTTCCCCCAGGAAAATGGTTGAAAGGGCCTCTCTGTGGCAATGCTCTCTGGAGAAGCCCTGAGAGTTGGGGTAGATCCCGCCAAAATCAGTCTTCTGACGTTTTTGCTTTTGGAATTATGGTATAGATAACCTTTTACTGAACGAGAATAACACGAACAAGTGGCTAATATAATTTCGTAGATGATTTATGTCATGGTGGACGAAATGGTCTTTCGTGTCAGTGACAGTCAGCTAAATGCATCTGATTCATGGCGCTATATTCTCCGCAGACATATATCTTATTTTGCTGATGAGGATAGTCTTAATGGGTTTCTTCAATACATTGGAAAGGAGAACCCTTTTTACGAGCGTTTGGTATCTCTCACGAACAGTTTCACCTCAGGGGATGCAAGGCAGCCTTTCTACACCTGGACTTATGTGGAACCAGACCTCAAGGATTTGGTGGGCAATATGACCAATCTAGATCCAACAAGGCGGATTACGGCGAAAGAGGCGCTTCAGCATCGTTGGTTCAGCCAATCTTCTTGATTGCTAGGCTTGGTCAATATGAACAACTGGGCCAGCAAAATATATGGGAAAATATGTGGAAATATCAATTGTTACTCTCCCCTCTAATACCTCCCTCTTTCTTTACTCTTCCGGCAGTTGTCACAGCCTTCCTAGCCTCGCTAACTCCCTTGTCTCTTCACTTGCTCTAGACCACCTATTTTACTTACTTTTCTATATAAAGTAAAGCTGAACATCAAAGTTATCGACTTTGGTGGCTCGTCGATGAACGGGTCTCGGATGATAGGTTGTGCGCGCGCGCCATATATTCCACCACATCCTGTGAAGGCCCCATAACTATAGCCAATGATACCTTTTACCTAGGTTCTAATTTCTATGATATTTTGGAAGGACACGCTCCGTATCCAGAACTTAGTGAAGATGAAGTGGAAGCACTCTACAGGGCACAATAGTTTCCTGATGTTGCTCATATCCCGTGTTGAGATTATTGAACAATGCTGGCGGTCACAGGTCGAATCTGCTCAGGAAGTATACGATTCCATCTGCAAACTAATGGATGATGTCGATGTCGTTCAGCAAAAACGGCCTTCTATCGCCAACTGACTCCTATAGTGGAAAGTAATTGACATAGTCTAACTGAAGAGTTGTTGAGAATACTCCTTGCTGGATAGTGGCTGCCCACCGCCCAATGGTGCCTCCTCCTCCTCTCGCTCTGACCCTACAGGTCTCTCCTAAGTCAGAGCCTATCTACAATCTAATACTACCACCATCTTTTAATGGCTAGCATGGGACGGTTAGCACGCTCTTGTGGCCATACTTCCACGCACTAACTGGTACCCCTGGCTGAGTATTTGCTTTGAGCTAATGCACTGCGTGCATCCTCGCCAACTCATCAATTTTACCCCCCACCCCTTATCATGCCTGACGGTAGATGTACCCCGCCTATGGTCCTTGGGATCATTCCCAAGGCCCTCCTTCACAACGAGTCATCTTCCCACGTACGTTGTGCGTCTACTGAAGACAATCGATCAATCGACATTCATATCCTGCCCGGTCACCGGCAAAATCTTAACTAAGGGGCAAGCCGACTTTCTGCTAGCATTACTGCTATAGGCCACTGTTTGACAACTCTGAACTCTCCTTGGGGCGTACGGAGTACATGTGACTATTCCTCGTGAGGTACTTCAAGACCTATAGATCCAAGTAAGTGGAATCTAAGGACGAACCAATCCGCGAGACGAACCCGAGTTGTAAGGCGGCACACGTAGCATGCTGGTTTTTCTAGGGTTATATCACGTCTTCTCAAGTAATGAAGAGAAGCAGCAACTCGCGTGGCCGGAAACGGCGTGCCGATTCACCGTTGGAACCAGGCGCAAAGAAATCTAAGCAGAACGACTCGGAACCGGCCAGGTATTCTGCATACAATGGGAAGTTTCAGCAATATATGGTAAATAATGGTATTTACTATCCCAATTCCATGCACCCTAATGGCGAAAAACCAGCGAAGCCGGCAAATTGGCAAGAACTAAACGACCGCTTGACTAAGCGGCGAGCGTCGCTTTCACCCACGAGGTTTACCGATGAAGATTTTGAAAAATTCAAAGAGAATGAAGAGGCGACGAGCTCTATTGAATCGATGCTCTCGGTGATAGTTATTCTCCAGGGTAACGTTCCGAATGCTAGAACCCAGTGCTCGGATTACGTGTTCAACAATCTGATGCCTCTACTGGATAAGATCACTTTTGATCCGCGGCCAGACTTGGTGGTTGGTAGTCGTCCCGAAACACTGAAGAGGGAGATCCGTGATATTTTAGGTGAATATATCATTCCATCAACGAACGACAGCCTCCCTCTGGTTCCAAACTTTTTCCTTGAAATGAAAGCCACGAAGGGATCACTTGCAGTCGCTACCCGGCAGGCCTGTTATTCTGGCACACTCGGTGCTCGGGGACTTCACAAGCTCCAGCATTACAGATGTCAACAGCCAACTTATGACAACAAAGCGTACACCATCACCTCTACCTATCATAGAGCCACGCTGAGGCTCCACACGATTCATCCCATTGCCCCGAGGGATGGTGATGTAGAGGAGCGGCCCCGATACGTCATGTCTTTGCTGGGGACTTTTGTGATGACAGAAGGGCCTGAGTCATACCGATCAGGCGTGTCTGCCTATCGAAACGCTGTAGACTGGGCAAAGGAGCAGAGGGATGAGGCTATCAGAGTCGCAAATGAGCGGTTCCGTACCCAGCCCGAACCCATCACCACTGTGCCCGTGCGCGAGACAAATTCAAAGCCGGCAATGATTTCAAGAGGCACACAAACACCTGCCCATTATCCTTAGGCTTATTATAAATACATAACATCAGTTAGCTAATATATATACAGTCATGTTCTTCCTCGTAGTTCTCCCGTCCTTCTGAGTCACCGGAGTCGCAGTTTATCCGTGACCCATGTGACGTCAACGACTTTGCACCACGTGACCGATAATTTGGCGCGCCAAAAAAAGAACTCGAGGAGGCAACACTTTCGACCGCAATCGCCAGCCTGCCAGCCATCCGTCCGGCCAGACATCAATACACACTTTCTATTGACACTCCGCCCTAGTGAATAGCCCAGCCACCCACATTAGTTATTGTCCTAGTCCTCTGCGCGCACTAGGATAAGCGAGTTGACGGACTTTGTCCTGCCTCCTCACTTTCCCCTTTATATCTATATCAACCCCCTGGTCCTCGAGTGCGCCGGCTTCTGCCTGCTCCAACTACGCTTCACTCGAGTCCCCATTGTCGCGTTTCCTCTTGATACCACTATTTGAAGCTGGACAGAGCTTGCTGAACATATGTTCTCTCCATCCCCCAAAAGCCGAGGGGCTCCCTCCCTAGTGCAGATGGCCCGTCGCATGTGCATCAAGGTCGTGAGAGGTATGCACAAGCAACCCTTATACCCTCTTTTACTATCAGTAGTCAATCTAACTGCATATATAGAGATCAATGACGTTGGCCTTGCCCGTTATGATGTGATTCGCCCCGTACTCCAGAAGATCGAGAATCCTCACCACCTCGTAAGTTGTCTCCTGAAGCATCCGGCTACAATCTCGATAAATTCTCACTTACTGACGCGTCTTCTCACTTTTTGCTCAGCATGAACTTGAGCAAAGGTCTCCTCATCTTCTTGAACACGATGCTGAGCTCTGGATCGACTTCATCAAGCGCGACATCTACTTCTGGGAGGAGCTTGACCTGTCTGAGCCCCCGGAGAGCTGGTATGACTTCTACGTGGCCCTGCAGAAGGAGGCCGCCAGGAAAGTCGACGAAGATGCAGAGCGCATGAGGCAAGCTCTACAGGGCCTCAACAGGGAAAAATCAAAGAACACGCTGAAAGTAGTCGATCCAAAGGCAATGCGTCTGCCTCGAGAAAAACCAACTTCAATCCAGCGCTACGCTCACCATGATCGAATTATGGGTGGCATTCAACCTGTCTTCGCGTTAAATACCAAGAGCAACGAAAACAGTATCTGCAAGCCTTGGGAGGACAACTCGAGATGGAAGCTTATCCCTCCGAAGCTCAACACAAAGCCAGGTTCTTCTGCAGGCAGAAAGTCTGCTTTACCGGCAGCTGTCAAACGCAACTCGAAGCTTTTCACTCCAACCCATAAACTCAACACCATGGCGTCTCGCGTTACCAAAGCTCCCAAATCGCTTATCGAATACAAACCTGCGGCCCCTATGACGCGACCTGTCCGGCCCACCATCCGTACCAACGTCACTACGCCAATTTCAACACCAGTACCGAAGCCAGCCCCGGCACCTGTGGTGACACCCACTGTCAACAAACCTCGCACTCCTACGAAGCCCTTAACTCCGCCCAAGCGCCGACCACCTCCTCCTACTTCAATCTTCATGCCCCCTCGGCCT
>JWPT01000015.1:0-125887 GCA_000812245.1 Onygena corvina | reverse complement strand
CTTCACCTTATGCTACGCAGGCGAACACGCAATCTCAGCGCAGAGGATCACTGACTACTCCTCATGAACTAATCGATCCAAGTAGAGGCCCTGGACATTCGACCGGATTGCAGATCAACAGCGCCGCCATGACTGGCCGACACTCCACTCCCGTCATCAACAAAGTTTCTGTCGCTCGTAACTCCGCGAGCAGTTCATTTAATACCAAACAAAAGCGACTAAGAGTCGTTTAGAACGAGATACAGACGTCGATATGACATTTTATGATATTCACGAACCTCGTTCAATAACTATTCAGCATGCATCGAATACCTCTTCTAAGCTGGATCTTCCTACACGGACTGGCGAAAGGTTGCTAACTTTTAGCGAAGGTAAATAATTCAATTCATAATACGTACATGTTTCCCAGGGGTTCTGGCGCATATGCACACGGAGGAGTCTTTCATCGCATAACCAAACGGCAACTGAGCTGGCTCGAATTGCAATTATTACCTTTACTCTACTTGGTGGCGGGTGTTTGAAGGCCACTTTCTATTTCTTTTTCTTCTGATATGTTATTCTCTGAATGCGTTTTCTTCGCGCGGGTATTGAAGCGTTATGTGAGGGCAGCGTGGTCGGGCGTCATTTACAATACAGGTGGACATACATCCATTCAATACTAGGACTGGCGCGGATATTGAAAGCAACCGGGTGGGCTTTGGGTTCGGCGGGAGAATCTACAATTGGCGTCTAGGAATCAACAGACGACGCTTATGGTATTAATGTATTTTCTAATTTTTATTTCGTTTTTTTAATATATTAACTGTTTACATCCTTCACCGTCGATCTACTCTCGGTAGGAGACTCGGGCTCTTCATCGATAGCAAAACGAACGTTGGTACTCATTGCACCACGCTTAAATGCACTCTTCCGGTTCGAATATATAGGTTGTAGCCTGGGCTCGCTGGCGGCCCATAGTCTACTAGGAAAGGAGGTGGGTAACGGCGTTGCTGGTGTCGTAGAAATTTGCACTAATGCTCTAGCACGAGCGGCGCGCTTGGAAGGGCTGTTCAAATAGCCTGGTGTCGATATGGGAGTTTGAGAAGTAAAGTCAGGTTGACGTATCGGCGGCTCTTGGGTTCGATCTATCATTTGCCATTCATTCGGTTCGTCAAATTGCTGTATATCAAGCCCATTCTTTGAAGGCGTGTCAATTGGGAAGGAATCAAAGTTGGACGCCTTCGAGATCCTGGCCTTCTCGCGCCAATGGTGAATCATGTTCCTGTAATGTTTGCGTGTATTTCGCTCATGTAGGGCATCAGAGGTTTCCAGACGGGTCTTGACTTCGAAAGTACGAAGGCTGAGCCTTCGGATTTGTGCAAGGGCAACACCAGCAATGTGGATCTCTGAAAATCGGGCTGCTTTCTCGTTAAGCATTTGATAAGATCTTTGCTTTCCAGCCCAGTGGGTTAGGTTGTTGTACACTAGCTGCCTATTATAGTATAGCTGGGCGTCAGCAAGATTCTGGGTGCGTTGCGTAGCCTGTTCCATCCAGAGATGGAAAAAATCTGTGCCAGCTGCAATTAATCTTGCACCGTAGATCTCGGTCGCTTGCTGATGTATACCGCGAATTGACGCACAGCGTGATCGCCAGGCAGAAAGAACCTCAGAAGCCAGATTTATTTTCACTTTGCGCCTGATCTTTGCGTAGGCTTCTAGTCGTCTTTTCTTGGTCGACTCTGCTGTTGCACTTCGCCATTTTTTCAACGTTTTCGTCGTAAGGAAAAAGTACTGAGATTTCTTCGCCCAGCCTTCCAATGTCGTTAAATTTTCATAGCGTCCCCTCCAGCTCTGGATCACCTCAAGTTGAACAGGAGGCGCGTAGAACGCACGACTCATTATCTCGCGCTGTCTCTGAATATCAAGTCGTTGCTTCCAGTTATTAAAGGCGGTATGTAGTAGCTTTCGTTTTCTTTCAGCACGGAAGGCCGCCTCCTTAACAAGTAGTTGATTGTAAAGCCCTCTTGAATTATCCATAACCATTTTAAGATAATTGGATTTGAGTCGTTGGTGACGTATTCTGTCCATCAGCTGCAATCTTCCCGCCAGGATCCATCTATATAATGCCTGTAGAGCAAGCCTTTCCTCAGTCCGTGATGTTAAGGCCTGGCAGCGAAGGTGATCATTCCATGAAATCCAGCAGTTACGCATTACACGAAGACGGTCCGCGTCCCGCGCGCTCTTCTCCATGCGTGTCCGTCGAGACCACTCAATCAGACATGAACGAACAAGTTCGGAGTTGACCTTGCTGGTCATTTCCAAGAAGGGCTTCCCATATCTTTGTTTGACAGACCATTCCGTTAGATATTTTGATGTAAGTTGTGATTTACAACGACTGTCGGCACGGCTTTCAGCTGCGGATACAGCACGATTCTTTTGCACAAGTGCTTGAAAAGCTGATTTTAAAGAGTTACGACTTCGTTTGGAGTCAATCCCAACGTCACGTTCCCTCTGAGTCCGAAGTGCACGTAGCCAAGCGATAAATGAGCGTTGTTTCAGTCGTTCTTTATTCCAACGGGGTGCGACTTCGTCATAAAAGGACCAAAACCATTGCGAGTACGCTCGTTTCTTGAGAGTCCGTAGGTGAAAGTCATCTGCCTGAGCCTCGAGCGAAGTCGCTAGATGATGGCGAGAATTCCAAAGCCTGAAAGACTTCTTCAACCTGAATCGCTGAGCTTTGAGTTCATTGACAGCGGTTATTTCGCGCCATGCACTAAAATATTTGATGCAAAGGAGATGCTCCCGAGCAACTTTAGTTTTATGAACCTCATCGGAAGCGACTTGTGACCAATGAGTGAAAGCTTTTGTCAGCAAATATAGATCTCGCGCACGAGCTGCCCGTTCCTCTAGCTTATCGAAAAACCTTTCGGTCTCTCTCGCCAGCCTCTCTGCCTCTGCGATTTGGCGTTTGTCGTACAGCGCCCCTTTCCATAGGTCTAATACCTGGACGACAAGAGCCCTACTATCATAGTAAACGGCTTTCTGGTCCATGGACTGTGTAATTTGTCTCTTTCTTTTTGCTATTTCAGACCAGTTAGATAGCACAAGTCGAAGAGCATTCCTTTGTCTGTACATGTCAAAAACGGAAGCATCTCTTAGTCTCTGGGCATTCGAAGGCTGATAAAATAGTTCGGAGGGAACTTGGGGCAAATCGGGTGTTTGATCTGAAGCTATAGACTGTGGTCTCGCGCGATTCCGGGCACTAGACAAGCGATCTGGTAAAGTTCCGCGATTGTCTCCATAGTCCTGGATATCCGGAATTTCCAAACCATAAGCGGACGAGACCGAGGTTTTATCATCGTCGAAGGCTAGCAAATTTGGGTTATGAGCTCTACGATCTCCTGAAGCTCCCAACGGCTGAAGTCTGGGATCCAGGCCGTATATAGCGCCGCTCGAGCGGTAAGGATGGAATTGCTGTAATTTAGCATCGAAGTCTAGAGATCCGACGGTCCCATTCTCCAGCCTTGACATGGAGGATCTAGAGCTAGGTCGATTGGCAAATTTTTGTGCAAGGTCCTGCGTTGCATCGTACATTGAATCAAAAGAGGCGCGTCGTCTTTCTTCGCCTTTCCGTGCCTGGAATCCGTTTGGTATCTGTCGAGATAGCTGGGTACTGTCTTGCCCCGTATACGGCATAAAGCCGTTCGCCTGTCTGTCGATCGCATCTGTATCCCCGCCATACTCTAATTGGATGCCCAACGATGCTAGAAGAGACTCGAATCGCGCTGAGAGGGTACCACCTCGTTGGGTCCCAAGTTGGAAAAGAAAAGGGATGTATATTTGATCAGTTTCTGAAGAGATGCCATGTTCTGCGAGCACGCCGTCGTAGGTAGAGAATAGAGCGCGGAAGGGAGTGATGTCTGCGTCTGGGTGCTGTTCGGCGCGTGTTATAATCTCGTGAAGAAGCTCGACATCTTGCAGGTAAGATAAATCAGCGGATTTTCCCAAAAGCAAGTTGCAGTAGAAGGCCAACCTTGGTCAGATAAAGCTAGCTGCTCCAGCGATGCGACAGCCTGGTCTCTGGGATTTGGAGTCATCGAAGAGTGTTCCGCGATCTACGCCGTTTTCGCGAGTTGCGCAGCGAAGTCATTTCGAGGCTAACAGAGAACTTGATGCGCCTCGGACCGCAAACGCCTCACCAGGCGCAGGAAGGGTCTATCCAAAATTGACTGCGCATATGCAGACTCCCAAGGATTTCATCATGTCGCCGAAGCCGTCTGTTTTGGCCAGCGGAATGCGCCTTGAAACATCGCGCGCTTTTTACGCGGTATCGCCGGATTATGTAAGCCCTTCATGTTGGTATAAAAAAAACCGCCGGGAAACCACAGCAACGACGGACGCAGTCGGATGAAAGATATGCATCATCATGGCATGGCATTAGTTTCAACTATGGGACGTATCTGCTAACAGTATGGGACTCGCAATTACAGCTATGCGAAAACATCTGACGAATAACGGTCGCTCTTGATCCCCTGGAACCAGATCTCGACATCCTCATCTTCCTTCGGCTTGCCTACGGAGTGACAGTAGTCCTGGTAGATCTTCTTGATCGTGGTAGAGACGCCCTCTCCGACCATGCTGGTTCCACAGACATACAGCTTCGCGCCTTGGTCGAAGACCTTCCTCATTTCATCTCTCTCCTCCCACAGCCTGTCCTGCACATGCCGGCAGCCCTTGCTCTGGTCGCTGGCATTTGAGAACGCGTAGAACACCTTGACAACTCCGTCTTTCTCCCACTGCTGGAGCTCATTCTTGAAAAGCTCGTCCTTCTCGGGCTCTCGACAGCCGATAAAGAGGTATGCCGGCGCAACCTTACGGCCTGCTTTGCACTGAATCGCCCTCTCCTCTATGAAGCCTCGGAATGGAGCGAGGCCTGTTCCGGCACAGAACATCATGATGGGCGTGTTCTCGATGTCTTTGGGAGGATGGAAGTTGCCGTGGCTCGTCTTGACCGCAACGTGGATCCTATCGCCTTCTTCGACGCTGGAGAGAAAGTTCGAGGCGACGCCCAAGAAGCGCTTTGAATCAGCAAGTCTAGAAGGCGCGTTAAGGACCGACCATGTGATGGATGCGATGGTCGGGTCCGCCAATGGGGACGAAGATATGGAGTATTGGCGAATGCGCATAGGCGGTAGCATCGCAAGGAAGTCCCCCAAAGGCAGCTCAGCGGACGGGTATTCCTCGAGCAGGTCTAAGGGAGATCGACGTTTGTTGAGGATTTCCCTTTCAAAATCATCCTTTGCAAGTGAAGAAGCCTTCTTGCGGACATCCTCGTCTGAGATACTTGCGACAATACGCGCGACATTCTAAAAAGTGGCTGTTAGCAATCTCAAAGATGTATTCGCCCGTTTAACGTACCCTTCGAGTTGCCGGCTGGCCCAGTTCCACATATGCACTCAACACATCCATTGCTGAGACAGGGTGCCCCGTTGGAAGTGTTGTGTTTGACCCAACCTTGATCGTGAGGACGGCGTCCCAAGGTAGATTATATCGATTCAGGGCTCGTCTGATATTTCTTTGGTCGTTAATAGGGAGTACCGCAAGGTAATCTCCTGTCTGGTAAGACATTCCACTTGGAAGCTTTAGGACGATGTGTCTTTTCTCTGGTATACCCTCGGCCGTCAACAAACGGTTGCTGATGATGGTTGCCTCTTTCAAATCCTGACGGAGCGTAGACCTGCGAGCCTCTGTGTCAATCTCAATTTCAATGCTACCTTCCTCTGTGAGGTCTCCTTCACCGGCAACGGAGGCCCAGAGTTTTTCATCTTGCCATTTGTCAAAGTGATTGAAGATATCTCCTCCAGCAACGTCACCAAGACCGATATCTGCCACCCTTGTCGCTCCTGACTTCTCGAACCCAGCATCTAAGAGCTTAGGAATTCTGTGAAATGTTGACGTCCAATCGTCTAATGAAGACCGGGGATGTTAATTTTTTCACTTCATAGGGTATGGTTTGAAGTACTTACGATTCCCACAACCATAGACTGCATAGTTCACACCAGCCAAGGCCTTACCGCCAAGGCCTTGAAGCCATTCTACAAAATGAGCAGCATTGTCTGGAGGTTGGCCTTCATAACTAGAACAAATCAAAACGACTGGTTGATCCTTAGGTATCTTTTCGATACCTGAGTCCAAAGGATTAACCTCGGCACGGTATCCCCGGCGCGAAGCATCCCTGGCCAGATTCTGCGCTAATGCTTCGCACGTCCCAGCATTAGAACCATACATGATCGTCATGGGTTTCTTCCCCGGGCCAGTCGATGAACTACCTGCCCTGTTATCTTTGCCCTTCTCTGCCGCTCTATTTTCTTTGCCAACGTGAAGCAACTTTTCGAGCTGGAGAGGGTCGATGTCATGTCTCAATGTCGCACGCATGAAAAATTCATTTGGCTTGATAGTGAGAGTCTGCTTTATCCTAAGCTGATAGCTAGGATCGTCAAATCGCAGGTTGAAGTTTTGAAGTATCATGGCAGCAGTGAGGATGGTCTCTTGCCACGCGAACGGTCTGCCAATACATCCACGGACTCCATTTCCAAAAGGCTTCCAAGAGTTCTTGGGCAGTTTCGCAAATGCGTCGTCTAACATACGTTCGGGTCTGAAAACATTCGCATCGTCGCCATACACTGTTGGGTCCCGTTGTATTTCTGGAATCAGGCAAACAATTGCTTGTCCTTTTTTCACCTCGTACCTACCGTTAGCAAGGTATACAGGATCTTCCGTACCGTCCGCCCGGGCCTGCATCTGAATGGCAATCGCGGACGGCGTGAGTCTGAGAGTTTCCCGCATACAGGCCTCTATGAATGGAAGCTTGGACATGTGGTCTACAGTAATGGGACCACGACCCACAACTTCATCCACTTGGCGCTGTGCCGTTTGGTATGCTGAAGGGTGCTTGAGGAGGTTATGGAACAAAAATGACAAGAGGCCACTGGTAGTCTCATGACCTAGACTCACCATCAGGAACACGTAGATGTTACAATGGTGGGGAGGTTACGTACCTGCGATCAAGAAGGTAATCATATTATTCATGATGCTCTCCTCTGTCATATGTTCGCCAGTTTTAACATCCTTTCCTTGCAACATAGCATTAAGCAAGTCCTTCTTGTCGTTAGGATGGGCTCTTCGTTCAGCGACAACCTCACCGGCTATCTTCTTTAGGAGCGCAATATCGTCATCATACTTCTGTTGAGCGGAAGACATAAAATATTGCACGACGGCTGGTCGGGTTGCACGAGCTCCGGACTCTGCTAAAAAGCCTGTCATAGCATTGACAAATGGATGCATATCTTCGTGATAGAATGAGTTGAACCGAGTTCCCATAGCACAGCTATATACCGTTAGTACATGGTTCAATGTTGTATCAAGTCGGCCTCTTACAGCGCAATTGAGTCCAGGGTCAGTCTTGTGAAGTCATCTGTCACATGAATCTTTTCGCTAGGGCCAAATCGAGCCCACTTGATCACTAACTGTGATGCAATATCATGCATTTCATCAAACATGGCTCGAATAGATATGGGCCCAAATGCTGATAGTTTTCGTATTAGCCTGCAATTTCCTGGTTGCGTACCAGAGTCCCTGACTTACCTGGCATAAGGACACGATGGGCGATCTCCCAATTGTGCTCTCCTGTGTGCGCAGTGAAAAGACCATCTTGGACACCATTTCTGATCTGGGCTAGAGTTCCTGATACTAGCTTGGAGAAGCGTTTCTCATCGCACACCTCATCCATCAGAGCATGTGAAGTGATGAAGATCCTCTCCTGGCCGCCCAAGGTAAGTTTGAATATCTGGCCTTCGATTTTATTCACTTCGTTAACCTGTGATTCGTATGAAAGAAGGGTGGGCAGAAGGTGACGATTATGCCTTACCATATGTGTCTGTAAGATTCTTGAATGTGGTGAAGGAGTTTACTAGGTCGAGGTTATGGGCGTTGCCGACAATCGGCAACGGTGGCGGGCCAGGAATTGGTTCTGGCATTTTCCTTAAGGATGAGAAGTGAACACGCAATGCTATGCCTCCTTGGAGTCCTTTAAGACGCTGTCTAGACACGGGGAGCGGGCAGCAATATATATGGCCAGCCGTGACGTAAGCGTAATAGAGTTGAGACTGACACGATTGGCTGGCATAATTATCTACATAACTTGCACTCGGGCTTCCCGAACAGCAAGGTAGACTTCCGTCTTGCCATCAGGGTCCCGTATCTGGTCTTCTAGTGTACATCTTCTAATTCTCGGAGAAAAAAGAGGATTGCCGATCCATTTTGACGAGCGTCCTCCGGGCGGAACGGACCAAAGGAATGCGGGACTCCCGAGCCGAGGTCTAGCGTAGATGGAGCTCGATCCCTTCTTTGACAGCCCGCCCATTACAAGTCGACCGGTTTCACTCAAGGTTGTTAAAAGCAATGGAATGCATAGATTCAGTACTCCGTACACCTGTGGTATAAATAGACTAGTTCGATAATGCATATGGATTGGAACGACATGCAGTCTAGGTAGGGAAATTAAAACAACAAAGGGAAGATACCTCACAATTAAATAAAGCAAGCACAAAAAACAAGAAAATCCAAACATCAGCGGAACCTCTTTAAAACAAATCCAGCTGTTAGGCCAACCATGAGACCTAAAAGCCCGGTATTGATTATATGATTAAGGTCCAGGTCAAGCCACTTTAACAGTCTTAGCCGTAGACTTAAAGAAACCCTTAATACGATTGAAGGCCCTGCGAAGCTTACCCTCCCGAGCTTTGGTAGCTTCTGGTGCCAGGGTAGCTGTGTTTTCACCACTTATTCCTTCGCACGTATGAGCGCGAGGGTTTAATGGGCAGCTCGATGCACAGACATGATCCGTTATGACGCGCAGCTTAGGATCCATTTCGAAGCGCACAGTAATCGTGATGTTTGCGTCATTTCCAGAAGGGCCGGCCACATTTGAGACCGTGATGTTTGCATCACTTCCAGATGGGCCTGCCACATTTGAGACTACAATCTTTGGTGCTGCTCGAGCCTTGCTTGCCGACTCACAGTTGTCGGGTTCGCCGGCAGAATAGTAATGATGGAAGGCACCACCGTCGCCATCGGTCGAGAGGGAAACCTCTCTGCGCTTCGTCGCTGGTGTATTTGCAGAGTTCGGTTTTAAATCCTTGGGCCTATAAAAAACGTTAGACGCTAAAAGATATGGTAATGGTAGGAGGGGAAGACACATACTCAGGATCATTGTCGAATATTTCAGTACTCTTAAGTCTATCATTCTCTGGCTTAAGCGCTTCGACAAAAGGCTTATCGCGCGACCGTCTATGCCACATAGGATCCGATTGCACCTCAAATTCTGCAGGTTGAGAGTCTGCTTTTTGTGTTTTAGATTTAGAGCTGTATTGTTGCTTCGATGAAGCACGGCGCGCCTTGCGGCGATACTCGGCCGCCCAGCTAGGGAAATCAGAATCAGAGCCGGAATCGGATTCAGACTGGGAATGATCATCGTGTTGGCCTCTTGCCGAGAGGGGGCCTCTGTATTGACCATTGTGATGATCTGATCCACCAGATCGAGTCTTGGGACTTCGATTTTTAGATCGATTGGGACCTTCAAATGGCGTGAAATCGTAACAATCAGTATCCTCAGATAAATAACCGGGTTCACCAACATTTAATAAACTAAAAATCGGTGCGTCAATCGGTAGCAACTTAAGAACCACCTCTTCGCCAGAATCACTAGACGGCTTGCCAAATCCGCCAGATGGATGACCAAAACCACTTGACGGGTTACCGGATCTACCAGATGGACGACCAAACCCACCAGAAGTCTCTTTGGTTGTGTTTGGGTATTTTTCTTTCTGGTGAGATTCGGGGTTTTGAGATATAGAAGTCTTCTTATCAGTGGCGTCTGTGTCGGAGGATCTTGTCGGTGAGGATTTGCTTGTTTGTTGCTTGGGTTTGTTTTGCAATGAATCCTCTAGAACCGTCGTCGCTTTCACATCTTCGTCCGACTGTTGAGAGCAGCCTTGGATTCTTTTGCTTGGGTCATCAAGACTCAAAGAAAGTTCCGGTACATCTTCATCGTCAGTCTCAACCACAGGGCAAGGGGTTGGGTCTTCTAGTTCAAAATGAATGCCGTTCCACTGCGCTCTCCTTTCTCGAGCTTCTCGTATAACTCGTTCATATCCCGGTTCAGGTGTATCAGGAGCACCGGGTGGCTTCTTTGCCCGTCGTTCCTCCTCTTTCTTCAATCGGATAGCCTCTCTCGCCTCACATCTCTTTCTGTGTTCTATCACAGGATCAAACCACCCAATAGGATGTCCCATCACGCCTGAGTCATCTGCTGGATACCGATAATTCAATATAGTCATTCGAGTTGGAAGTTCCTCCACGTCTTCCTCCGGTTCCCACCCTGGAGGTCCAAAACGCTTAGGCTCCCGCGCACGGTTATCATCGCAGATTCTACAGTCACAGTAGGGATATTTGTTCCAATTGGCGTCGGCTGTTTCTGTTTGAGCGGGAGTGTCTTTCTTCGATTCCTCATCGTTTGGTTCAACCACAGAAGCTTTCTTCAATTTCTCATCATCCTGTTCAACCACAGGGTCTTTCTTCGATTCCTCGTCGTCCGGTTCAACCACAGGGTCTTTCCTTGATTCCTCATCATCCGGTTCAACCACAGGGTCTTGTTCCGATTCCTCAACATCCGAATCAACCACAAGGGAAGGGGATGACTCTTCTGGCTCAAATCTGCCGTCCCATCGCGCCCTTGCTCGTCGGAACTTTTCTTCGCTTGAAATTTCTTGGGGTAGCCGTTCCTCCTCTGGCTTATCCCACCACCCGATAGGATATCCCATTTTTCCTGAGTCATCCTCGGCATATCGAAGGTCCCATAGCTCGGAGCGAAGTGGAAGTTCCTCCACATCGTCCTCCGGTTCCCACCCCGGAGGTCCAAATTGCTTAGGCTCCGAATCAGTTGCCTTTGGTATAGGTGGATTGCAGGTTTCACATGTACAGTGAGGATAGTGTTTCCCATGGGCGTTGGCCGTTCCCGCTTGAGCGGGTGTGTCTTTCACCATTGTTTCAGCGGTGATGGAAGGACTTGGCGACATCTTTTATTTATGCTGATGTAGAGAGCAAGAGATGCTTGTTGACAAAGTAATGAAGCAAGATTGGAAGTTGTTTGGTGGACCGTAGGATATATTTGTCGATCAAGCGATAAGGACGAGATTTGAAAGTAGGGATTGTTGGATTATAAGAAATATTCGTCGAAGCGATGAAGCGAGATTAAGAGAGAAGATTGCTGGGCCGTTTGTCGAAGTGGCTATGAAGCAAAGAAGGTATAAAAGAAAAGATTGCTCGACTGTTTGTCGAAGAGGCTATGAAGCACCGAAGCGAGATATGAGAGAGAGAATTGCTGAATTGTTCGTCGAAGAGGCTATGTATCGATGAAGCGAGGTATGAAGGAGAGGCTTGCTGGACTGCAAGAGATGTTTCTCGATGAGGCAACGAAACAAGATTAAGGTAGAATATGTTGTGGACTTGTCCCTTGAGGGAGGACGCAAGGAAACCGTGGTCGTATTTATCCTTAGGATTTATCCGAGCGGCTCCAGGCAGCAGGCGGTTGGAAGCAGACAGAAGGCCACAAGCCACGGTCGGGGAGCCCTCTCTCCTGCGACGCTGCGGTCTGGCGCCCGCGCCGCGCTAGAGATGTGACTCCGGCCGCATCCCATCCCTGCATCACAGTCACTCACCAACGCCTCGCCCTGCTGCGGACCCGGATGGCGTGTTTGGCTGATTCCATTCGCTACCGCTCACCCGCCTAGCAGGGGCGGGATCTCGCTTTGACAGCCCGCATTGACAATCTTCTGGTCGTCGACGCGCCGTCAGACTCCTCGGCGTTGTTTTTAGATCACAGCCCTCGGACGGCAAGGTTAAGTGCCGAAGTTTCGCGACCAGAAGGTTCCGTTCCCTCCCCGAAGCGCCGTCCATGGGGCGGAGAGTTCGATCGCAAAGCCTGAGTCTGTTATTCAATGCCCGCGAAGCCTTTGTTCGTAAGCGCCGGACTGCACTCAACCGCAAAATCTGTCTCTCGCGTCGTTCGACCTCAAAATCCTCCCACGTCGTCGACGATGGTCGAGGTAAACTACCCTGGACGAGGAACGCCTGCTATTTACCGGGAGAAGCAACGTGAATTCGCAGTAGTCTGATCGATACTCCTGGCAGCCAGTGGATATTTTCCATCCCACACCCTTCTTCTTCCTTGGGTACATACAACGTAGGTACCTTTGTTTTTTTAACACTCGAGAACATCCAGGATGTACCCCGTATGCATGTGCCACACAAGAGCATCAGTAACGACTGGCTATTATGCGTCCTTGGTCGGCAAGGGAGGGTTTCGGGAAGTTTCGTGGCTAAGCGCCGTCGATATCAAATCTGGATACCCCATCGTGTCAAGCACGCTGGGGCCTACCAGGGGCATTACTTACGCATATGCCACTCAAGTGCATCAGTAGTGACTGGCTACCATGCGTTCTTGATCGACAAGGGTGGGTTTCGGAGAGTTTCGAGTCTAAGCGCCGTCAATCGATACCCATCATGTCAAGCACGCTAGGGTCTACCAGGTGCATATCTTACTGTTTGACTTAGCGACGCAGCTCCTGAAATAGCATCTCCTTCTAACCGCCAGATATCCTCTTTCCCCTTTGAGTCCTTAGACAGGATACCCGGGATGTTACAGATGCATCTCTCCATTTACTTTTGGCGCTCTCACAACTCCTGGAACAGCCCCTATTCTTACCCGCCGGTCCTTTCTATTGACCTTCCAGCCCGAATATCCGGAACTGTAACAAAGAAGTGCTCTTAAGCGCCTCATCTGGTCAAGTCAACATATTCTAAGCTTGATTTGCGGAAAACGGACAGGGATTCGACCACACGATCCAAGACGCGGAAATTTGGAAAAAAAAGGGCAGGAATTTAGAAAAAAAAAGGACAGTCAACGATACCCAATAGATCACAGAAGAATCAAAGATGGGCGAGACAGCGGCACAGGCGGCCATAGCCACATCGCGCTTTCTGGCTCCGTCTGCCTACCCCGTACCTACAGTCTCATGAGGCTTAGCAACGTTGCGAAACTGTGAGAAGACCCTGGAAGCATGAGTCGTCAACAACCCGGCTGATTTCACTTAACAACGATGGCATGAAATTCAATGCAACCATCCTCCCGGGGTAGCGGTATGCAGCCACAGCCACCGAATGATCTTGCCGCCCACCAGACTTTGTTTACAGCATGCCTCTGCAATTTCATGCAAGGCGACCCCTCTAGTAACATGCTGGGCTGAGTTACGAAAAAAGCCGAACGAACACACGTCTCAAGCGCTTGACCCTAGCCCTCGGGTCATTGCTGCCTGCTTGGAGACAGCTCAGCGCTTCCATGCGTCTCGATCGAAGGGTGGATTTTAGGCAGCAGTCTCATACAGTTCATGCTTGAGCACACTTCCATGGGCAGGATTCACCACATTCGGTCAGCCTGACCTCCTAAGGGGTTATTTACCCGTCACCCCAAAGACATAAATACCTCCTGTCATCCCCTCAAGTTCACCTTAATATCATAGCAGAACACCGAGTCCTTCGATACTACTCTTCCCTATCTTGATATCCCGTCTTAGCATTCCCATCCCCACAGACATAAAACTCTCCTGTTATAACCTCAAGTTCACCTCGATTACACGCCAGAACACCAAGTCCTTCAACACTACTCTTCTCTTCACTCTCTTAGGGTTCCGGAGTTCCATCTTAGCATTTTTAACACAACAAATTTCTCTTTTACTCTTTCCAAACCACAGACGAACACCATCACGACAACTTTCCAAGGCTTCCACCCAGATGGATTATTTCAATGGAAACGACATTCTCTATTTGTATCCGGCAAATCCAGAAGCTAATGGTGCAATGTCCCAGTGGTTAAATCCAACTCGAGTTATGGTCCTACCAGTAGGGCCAGTTCTAGTTCTGAGATTGAACGTACCACCTAAATCTATCAAACACGGCTTCACGTTTGGGACAGATGCAAGATGCGATGTTCTACTTGACCGAGACCTAGTTGAGAAAGTCCATTTCACCATTACCTTCCACGAAGAAAGCGGCCAACCAATGATCAAGAATTTGGCGAACCACCCTATGGGGGTGGCCGTCAATGGCAAATACGTCACAGGGAATCAGAAAATGATCCTCTATAACAATGCCTTGATTGAGCTATCGGACATTGCGTATAATGTACGATATCCAGATTGGGGCACCCATTCGTCCTACTATCACAGCCGTCTCGATCAATACATTAAAGCCATGGGGCCTACCACCAAACGTCTGTACAGCCTAGAAGCCAGGAACAACATCTATCAAGCCAGTTCCGAATCGATGATAGGGAATTACGTCAATCTTTTTTCTCACGGCAATGATTCGTTTGCTGAGCATTTCCGCTTTGCAGAGCCCACGACAGGTGACATCTTCTGGGCCAAAGAATACACGGACCCTAACGTTGTTGCGACCTTGAAAAGGCAGGCTGGACGTCTAAAGAAAATGAATCACGTAAGCCCATCTTTTCTTACGATGACTGAGGGTTGTTCTAATATCTAATACGCATAGGATCACCTGGTGTCTCTTGAAAAACACTTCCTCACCAAGGAAGGAAGTCTTTACCTTCTCACAAAGGAATTCCACGGAGGTATCTTAACTCAGTGGAAGCCTCAGTGCCCTGGAGATGCCCTTGAAATTATCAGACAGTGTCTACTAGGTCTTCAGTATCTCCATGGCTGCGGCTATGTGCATCACGACATCAGACCGGAGAACATCCATATTCAAAACCAATACCCCGTTCACGCCAGAATAGCTGGCGCTGGCCTTGCATTTGAAACCTCCATCGATACCTTCAAGGCCACCTCTCGCAGATATTGGTCACCAGAGCTGTTCAGGGGTCTTCACGGCCGCCATTCAACTGCTTCTGCTTCAGATGTCTGGAGCCTTGGACTAGTTTTATTATGGCTTTTTCGTGTTTTCCCTTCCCAAGCGGCGGATGAGTTCGACTTTATCACTACAGCCGACAGCCCTGACAAATACGAGGCGGCCATTGAGAAGGCATGCTTGGAGTTGCCACCCTCCGTTTCTCGTCTTGCAAAATGTATGCTTACAGATACGACATTTCGTTTGTCTGCCCATAGTTGCCTCGAAGTTCTCGAGGGAATCCAACAAGAAGTGTCAAGTATGCCACAATGGGCTGTCTAGCGAAACACCACGAGGAATATGAACCGAAATTGCCTAAACTTGCAAAGCACGATCTTTTAAGCAAAAATGAATACAAATGGTTTTGGCCTTTTGTTTCTGAACTGATCCAACCCACGAGGATATTTTACATGCCTTGTCATGTTTCGTTTGTGTTTGATTTTTCCTTACAAGAATGATTCCTGACCTTTTGGTCCTCAACTGATCTAACCTACAATGCTGTCTGTTTGTTTGTGTTTGACTTTTCCTTACAAGGATGATTCCTGACCTTTTGGTCCTTAACTGATCTAAACTACAATGCTGTCTGTTTTTTTGTGTTTTGTTTTTCCTTACAAGAATGATTTCTGACCTTTTGGTCCCTAAGTGATCTAACCTACAATATTTTCTGTTTGTTTGTGTTTGATTTGTCTTTACCAGAATGATTCCTGTTTCCCTTTGTCACTCTGATTTTGAACTTGTCTTTCCATTGGGGATGAGAGTCGGTGGGATAATCGATGTCGGAGTGAGCTATTTGTTTGTTTATTGTTTTCCTGATGATCCTGTTTATCTTTATGATTGTGTTTCTGTCCTAACAGTTTGCCTAGTTTAGTTATGTTATGTTAAGTCGTGCGTTCAAAGAATTCCCTAAGTAAATTGTAAAAATATGCTAAGTTGATTCGATATCTTAAACAAGGTCTCTCTGCTTGCCAGTTCTCAGAGTCCCTGTGCATACCGAATACCCGGACTCTTCAGCTACAGAGACGGTCAACACATATGGAGAGAATAGTACGCCGTAATTACGATTATTACGACGCTTTGCATTGGCGGGGCTTCTTAATACGGTTTATGATCATAAATTACAGCTTAGTAATTACACCAGCTTTTAGCACGAGCCAATTCCTCCAACGTGAATACTATTCCACGGCGGTGAGGTCTGCATAAAAAATCTCGTCTTCTAGGCCCTGCGTGGGCAGTGCTGCTTTGATATGCCCGGAAAGACGAGACCGATTGAGAAGCTTGCAAAGGCAGCGGCAAAATGCTCACTTGAGGTGAATTCTCTCTCATCGGCGGATTAGATTAGATTGATCCATGTTGACGTCAATTCATCAACTTCAGGCCACAGCCTATGGCAAATGCATACTAGCCGACTATACCGCAGTATCCAAGGATATGTGCGCTAAGGAATTCATGAAGCTGAAAGATTGTTACCTGGTAAGTACCATCTAGCCCTTGTCCGCCTATGCAAGCTGCTGACTGTAGCCGTAGGCGGCTACAAAGCGACGATAGCTACCGATGAAGTGATCGGCCTTTCTATCTAACAATTATTGACAAAGATCTGATGAATCCTTATAAACCGGAAATCTTGTCTAAATTTTGTATCTAAACACTACAAAACATACGGTGTCTTAATTATAGCTTGACTAGTCGGAGCATGAACGTCGCCCTTTGAACTTCTTGAATTTCTTCTGCGATCACCTCTTCCTTTGCATCGGGGATCTTGCCCTCAATTTCGGTGACGACGTGTTTGTCCATGGGGCGTCGGAGAGCCTTCTCCAAAGCCTTGGTTTGCCGCTCAAAAATCTCTTCGATCCCTATCGCATCTGGATCAGATAGGACCCGATATTCCATGCCAACATCATCCGTCACGAGCAAACCAGCTTTCTTTCTCAGTCTTTGCACTCTGTTGACAATCTCTCTTGCAACACCCTCATCTGCGAGCTCAGGGTATAGGGTGGCATCTAGGATGGTGAGCACATCATCGTCGGTGTTGGTCTCTAACTGAGTTGAACCTTCGTCTTGCTTCAATCCTCGCTTAACGACTAAGTCGCCAGCTACTAGCTCAATGCCGTCAACAGATATCTTGCCAGTGTCGACATAGTTCTTGACGTTCTCGCTGGAAAGAGATGGCAACGCCTTCTTCACCTTTTGCACATCCTTCTTCAACTTCTTACCCAGGACTGGCCAGTCAGCGTCAACGCTATATTGTACGTTGTATTTAGCTTCGTCGGAGGAAAGCACAAGGTCACGGATGTTGAGCTCCTCGACAATATAGGATTCTAGGGAGTGCACGTCGTCCAAATACTGCTGGTCTTTGTGGATAACAACGAGAGTTTTCAATGGGCATTTCAAACCGATCGTTCGACGTTCACGGGAAACACGGCCAAGCTCTATCACCTTCTGCATCCGCGCAACTTGTCTCTCAATAACCTCATCAAACAGTTCAGCTCGGACTTCTGGGAAAGGAAGGAAATGTACTGATCGGCTGTCTTCACCTCGAAGTTGTTCTGGGATGTGTGGTAGAAGGCGAGAATAGATGTTATCGGTGATGAAAGGTGTAAAGGGCGCTAATCCACGGACTAGAGTATAAAGCACTTCAAAGAGAGTGTTGAGAGCGTGCTGGGTATCCTCCAATCCAAGCTCACCCTTTAGTCGTCTTCGGTTGAACCGAATATACCAATTAGTTGTGTTATCGATGAGTTCCAGCAACCTTGGAACAACGGTATAGAGTCGGTATGCAGCCATCTCCTCATTGACGAACTTCAGTAAACTCTGACAGCTGGCTAAGATCCAACGATCCATAACATTCGAATTGGTTGCCTCAGCGGCAGGGTCAAAAACATAGTCTATGTTCTCAACCTTCTTCAGTAATGCGACTTGACCCTCGAAGAACTTATAACTGTTCCACAAGGGGAGAAGAACTTTGGAAACAATTTCCTTTACACCCGACTCTTTAAACCTCAAAGGCTCCGCACGGACAACCGGTGAGTTGATGAGGTACAGCCGAAGAGGATCTGATCCGTAACGGTCCATGACCAGGCCCGGATCCGGATAGTTCTTCAGACGTTTTGACATCTTCTTTCCGTCTTCTGCTAGGACAATGCCGTTGACAACGCAATTTTTGAATGGAAGCTTCCCAAAAAGATGGATGCCGAGAACCGCAAGGGTGTAGAACCAACCACGAGTCTGGTCAAGGCCCTCCGCAATAAAATCACCAGGAAACTTTTCTTCAAATCGATCTTTATCTTTAAAGGGATAATGCTGTGAGGCGTATGGCATGCTTCCAGATTCAAACCAGCAGTCAAACACTTCATCCACACGGCGTAAGGTGCCCTTTCCTTTTTTGCTTGGGATAGTGATGTGGTCAATCTTGTCACGGTGTAGATCTGTCAATTCACCAGTAAATCCACTCAGTTCTTTCAACTCCTCGACGCTACCGACCGCAACGACTTCTTCAAAATCTTCGCTGGCCCATAGTGGGATCGGAGTACCCCAATATCGGTTTCGCGAAATATTCCAATCTCTTGCATTAGCTATCCAGCTCGCAAAGCGTTTTTCCTTGACAAAAGATGGAACCCAGTAGGACTGCTCAATGGATTCCAGCAAGGTGGGGATGATAGGCGTGACTTTAACAAACCACGAGGGCACCGCCCTGTAGATCAAAGGAGTATCGGATCTCCAGCAGAATGGGTAACTATGTGTGATTTGACTGTCCACAACGAGGCGACCAGTGCCCTTGAGATATTTAATGATAGATTTGTCCGCTTCTTTAACGTTCATACCGGCGAAGTCTCTAACTTCAGAAGTAAAATTACCCCTTTCGTCAACAGGATTGGGAGGCAACCGGGTTTCGCTGATGACGCCCGCTTTCATGGCAACATTGTAATCCTCTTCACCGAATGCAGGCGCTTGATGAACAATACCAACACCACTATCAGCAGTGACGTAGGTAGCAGTCAGAACGCGGAATCCGTGATCCTTGAACTTATCGTAGAAATAGTCGAAGAGAGGTTCGTATTTCCATCCTTCCATGTCTGATCCTTTGACGCGCTCTAGGATCTGGAATTTTGCCTTCTTTGGATTCTTGTATAGGGTTCCCAACAATGCCTCCAAAAGGTAATAATTCTTTCCTGACGCTTCATCGCGGATCTTGATATATTCGAAATCAGGATGCACCGCAAGAGCCGTGTGAGAAGGAAGCGTCCAGGGCGTGGTTGTCCATGCGAGCAGGCATGTCTGAGGATCGTCGAGGAGAGGGAACGAAACAACAACGGCGGGATCTTGGACATCTTTGTAGTTTTGCTGGGCCTCAAAGTTACTCAAGGGGGTGTTCAATGCGGTCGAGTATGGCATGACTCTGTATCCACGGTAAACAGCTCCCTTCTCAAACAACTGTTTCAGTACCCACCAGATAGATTCCATGAAAGTGGTGTCCATAGTCTACAGAGTGCAAAACAGAGTTAGCATAAAGATAGCCCATCTTGCTGCTCAAAAGAAACCAAACATACCTTGTAATCATTGTCGAAATCAATCCAGCGACCGAGACGATCAATCGTCTGCCTCCATTCGGTCGAAAACCTCATAACAATAGCCTTGCACTCGGCATTGTACGCCTCGAGGCCGATTTTCTGGATAGCTTCGGACCCAGACATCCCCAGCATCTTGTCGATTTCATACTCAATCGGAACGCCATGCGTGTCCCAGCCAAATCTGCGCTCGACATGATATCCCTTCATCGACCAGTATCGAGGAATAATGTCCTTGATCGTGGAAGCAAGTAAATGGCCATAGTGGGGTAATCCGGTCGCAAATGGCGGGCCATCGTAGAAGGTATACTCTTTTTTGCCGCGAGACAGTTCGACCTGGCGCTCGAAGGCTCTGATCTCCTTCCATCGCTGGAGGACGGCCTCCTCTTCCTTTGGGAAATCGATGGACATGGCGCCGACTGAGTCCGATGCTAGAGCAGTCTGACTTGACTCTTATCGGACGTGGGGAAATTCGGCCGGCTAAATATTTCGCTGGGGGTTTGTGGTGAGTCATCATCGCCTCCTCCCGTTTTTTACGAGTCACACTACTATACGATCCCATCCCTGAATATAACTACCTTCAAAATAAGCTACCTTGAAAGACAGTCTGACTGACGGAGAAACATATAGTAATTCGTATCTCATTTCCATAACATGGCTCAATATGATGCTGCAGTGCGAGCTCAGGTAGATTGCAAATGATAATCTAACCGACATTTAATCTTTATCCTCTGCTCCGTCCTCATCCTCCTCCTCATCATCATCATCGTCGTCGTCAGTCTCGTCAATGTCAGATACTTCTTCGCCGAGAGCCTTTAAACGCTTCTATGCCCGGTGTTAGTGATATTTGCTAAGGGCCGGGAATCACAACACGACTTACTTTGTCTGCTCTCCTCTTTGCTTCAAGGTCACTGAACACTATCAAGAGGTCTTCGAGCTCGCTCTGTGCTGACTTGCGAGCAGCCTCACTCTCCTCTTGTAGCTTTTTCAGCTTATCAGCTGTTTGTCGAGCTTCTTTGAGGCTCTTTTCCAGTTCTTTATTGTACGCTTTTGTTTCTTGCAGTTTTCCATCAGCTCTTTTGTTCTTGGTCTCGTGCTCCGCGAGTTTGGTAGAATACTCCTCGTGGGCAGTTTGTAGGTCCTGAATATGATCCTTGTTCGCTTTGGCAAGGCTCGCCTCTAATTTTTGGACTGTCTGCCTTAGCTCGCCTGCTTCGCTATCATGCGTCTCCCGGAGCTGAGTAGTCCGCCTTTCATGTTCTAACGAGGTGTGCCTGAGTTGAGCATCGAGCGCATTGAGCTGCTCATTGTGTTGTTTAACTAGAGAATTCTGCGCTAGCCTGGCTTGCTCTTCCAATCTAGAGATTTCAGCTCTGAGTGCGTTCTGCGTAGATTCGTTGAGCTGATTGAGCCTTTGCAGTTCGCGGTCGCTAGACTCTCTGGTGCGTTTATGGTCTAAATGCTCCTGCTCTAATTTTCGCTGGAGGTCTAGCATCTCCGACTCCAGGTTCTGGATCGCCTGTGACCGCTCTTCTACTTGAGCCTTCAAGCTATCCACTAGCTCGCGTGAGATTCCCTTAGGAACACCGTTAGCCATTACGGGAACTTCCATGCCGGGGTCGCGATCAACAGCTCTCATTAGCCGACTGAAGTTATCTTTCAAAAAGTCAACGAACGCCTTCTTAAAGAAGATTTCAGGAAGCCCAGCATCCTGCTGCCCTCGAGCCGTTTGAGGTAGAACTTCAAAATCGCGAATCAACGGGTGTTCTCGGAGTTTCGTTATTTTGTCGATGTAGAGCTCTCTACCCAGTCGACTAATTAGCAGCTGGTGAAGGGTCGATCGTGGAATTGGGGAGTCCTTGGATGAGAACTCGTAGATGATCCCCAGCAGCAGGGCGCATAGACCTGGAATCAATGAATCTTGGGGAGCATCCTGCTTGGCCTCTTGGATAAGGCTCTGAACACTGCTCCCTTCGCCCAAGAAATCATTGACAGCATCCGGGTCCTCGTACAGCCAGCCGCAGAGCAAAGTCAAATACCCTACAGATATCCTTTCGTCGTCTTTGTTTTGAATGCCCGTTATCAAGTTGCAGGTTATCGCCTGCACACTTGTTATGACCTCTTCTCCTTTATCAGCGTCACCTTCCGTGACTTTCATTGCAGCGGCTTTGGCATTAGAATCTTCGTATATCAGGTGGAATAGTAGAACAGAGGCCAACCATGGCTGGTAGGGGTCAGTAGTAACATGAAATTCCGACGGCCGAATGAGAATACTTAAGATGTTTGGAATCTCATCACCGCCGCCAAGGTGTCCGCTGATCGCTCTGTTGAGGAAATGAAGTTTGATCCCAGGGTGATTGGTGAAAAAGGCCTGGACACAGTCACAAGAAGCAAGGCGCACATCGAGTATGTTGCTTGGGGCCTGCTGCAGAGTTAGCCGGAGCAATGCCTCCAAAACATTAAGCCTTTCCGTAGTCTGAACAGGCTTGTCTCCATTGACAAGTTGCTGGCCGGCTGGTGTAGTTGTTATCGCGACCTCGAGATCGGAGAACTTCTCCTGAAGAGTCGCATTGGCACAGATCAGATCTGAAGCCGCAAGTAAGGCCTTCACCAAAAATTAGTAAGGGCTGTAGGTCCACCAGTGTCAAAGGGATATGTGTCATCCCTACCTTAGCTTTGAGAGCGACATCAAAGTCCTCCTTGAATGCGGCCTTCAACAGTTGCTCCATCGTCCCACATTGCCAGAAAGTTGTTTGGTTCGCGGGTGTGCTGATTCCACGCTTTATAAGGAACAATTGAATGATAGCAAGAATTCCCCATATGTTCTTATTTCGCTGCTCCAGCATCCAGTGTGGAAATTCTTCATCTGGTTTAGGGTCTCTCAGTGCATCCTCCAAGAGGGCAACAAGTTTTCTCACGCAGCCCGTCTCTCGGAAGTAGGACTGGTTTGAGGGGTTTAGCTGCAAAAGGTTCCCAAGAAGAGCTAAACAGTCTTCAACAGTCCTTGATCCATGTTTAAGCGACCCTTCTGCTTCTATTAGAGAGAATACTCGGTCGAATACGTTTTCGAATGCGGCCACTTTCTGTAGTTCCGCGGAGGAAACGGTAAGCGCAACTAGAAGGAGTAACGCTTCTACGCACGCCGGGGAAGTCAGTAGGGTACCACGATAGGTGCGGAAACTTCACCATACCATTGCGGGCTGGCTCTCTCGAGTCGCTCAAAACACCAACAACTCTCGATAACCCCAACGGTGCTGTTAAAATGCATTCTTGGGTTCTCTCTGGCCGAGCTGTTGAAATTTGAGATATTAATTGGAGAGAGTAGAGTCTAGAATAAAAGTCTTTGGTGTCGAGGAGGTCAAGTAGTATCGTAATGTTGTCCTGCCTCTGATCATGTCTTCGTTAACACCCGTCCCTTGTATAATATCAAAAGCGAACGCACTTGGGTAAATTCATCAGCAAGCCATAATGCTAGCTCATCCGATGCCTCTGGCTAATAACGATAAATATTAGCTTGGGACTGAAGAAACAATCTCTCGGCGAATTCGCCACTCACGCTGTTCTCCTCAGGGGAGAAGAGCATCAACAGGGTCTCAAGGACCAGCTTGATGGTGTCGATGTCCTCGATATCATTGCGGAGAGATGCAATCAGTGGCCTGAGTGCCCCAGATGCAACCGTGGCCGGATAACTCTTAGCAAAGCTCCGAAGCCCAAGTATCGCGGCCCGCCGGTCTTCCAGCAACGTCGAGCTCTGCAGCCGGCTGCTGAGCGTGTGTATCGTGTCTGTCGCCGTCTGCCGGGCGGGAGCTTGGGATTCAAGGATACGAAACATCGTGCGCTATAGATCGAAACAGCACCATCACCGCGCGTCAATGGGGCTGCACATGTTTCGTATATACTCGGATTGGATCAGTCAGTCGAGATAGGCCACCGCACGGAGTTCCCCCACGACCAACGCGGTCTCTTGCTCGAAGACGAAGCGGTGTAAATACATCCAAGTCTCCCTTGCGTCCTTTTTTCCCTTTTCTGGCCCCTGTCACGTGCCGTGCCTTTGGGTTTCGGGAAAATATCGAACGTTCTTAAAAAGCTGCAGAAGAAGAAGAAGCCGAAGACGCCTCGACGCGAGGAAGCGCAGAGACTGGAGATTCCGAACAGGCTGTCGACGCGCATTACTTTTTGGCGCAGGTCTGCCGTGCGAAAAGGCCAGCATATCCGAAAGCGAAACGCGAAATCACCCAGTTTTGATCGCTACTGTACGCTCTCGTCGCAATGGGTGTCCCAGCGCTGTTTCGATGGCTCTCGTCCAAGTACCCCAAGATCGTCTCCGCTGTCGTTGAGGAGCAGCCTGAGGAGATAGACGGCCAGGAGATTCCTGTTGACACGACTAAGCCGAATCCGAATGGCGAGGAAATGGATAATCTCTATCTGGACATGAACGGTATCGTCCATCCATGTACGCATCCAGAGGGCAAGCCCCCGCCGGCGAACGAGGGCGAGATGATGCTGGAGATCTTCAAGTATACGGATAGAGTGGTTAACATGGTCAGGCCAAGGAAGCTGTTGATGATCGCTGTCGGTATGTCGGGCTCACGGCTGTCGGGAATTTAAGAGGTCTCCCCTCGGACGGCTACATTGTATGCATGATGTGTTCACAGTCGCCAAGGGGAGTTTGCAGCCTTTCATTCTCTCCCCTCCATCTGGCTTTAACTATGCTACTTTAAATGCTGATACCTTTTCACTTCACAGATGGCGTCGCTCCCCGTGCAAAGATGAACCAGCAGCGGTCTCGTCGATTCCGCTCTGCGCAGGACGCGAAGGCAGAGGATGAGAAGAAGGTCGAATTTGCTAAATTGCTTAAGAAGCAAAATCGCGGCAAAGGGGACATAGCTATATCGGAGGAAGTTATCACAAAGACCTGGGATACCAACGTTATCACACCTGGCACCCCCTTCATGGACATACTCGCCCTAGCTTTGCGATATTGGGTGGCCTATAAGCTCAGCACAGACCCTGGCTGGGAGAAGGTGACAGCTCTCCACTTTCGTATTGATGGTTGGATTCTTGCTAACTGGCCTTTCCATTAGCTGAAAGTCATCATTTCCGATGCTACCGTTCCAGGTGAAGGAGAGCACAAGATTATGGAGTTCGTCCGCTCGCAGCGTTCCTGTCCAGAATACGACCCAAATACTAGACACGTAATATACGGTTTGGTACGTTCAAGTTCAAAATTAATGTGTTCTATCGGGCTCACTACTAACATTACTCCATAGGATGCCGACTTGATCATGTTGGGACTAGGTACCCACGAGCCTCATTTCCGCGTTTTACGAGAAGACGTGTTCTTCCAAGAGTCAAAGGCTAGAACATGCAGATTGTGCGGACAAACCGGCCATGTGGCCGAGGCCTGCACTGGGAAAGCGAGAGAAAAGAGTGGGGAGTTCGACGAGAAACAAAAGGGCAACCCTTTGAAACCTTTTATCTGGCTTCATGTTTCGGTGCTACGTGAATATTTGGCTGTAGAAATGCAGGTCCCTCAACAACCATTTCCATTCGATCTTGAGAGAGCTTTGGACGACTGGGTTTTTATGTGCTTCTTCGTTGGTAACGATTTCTTGCCTCATCTGCCGTCATTGGAAATTCGAGAAGACGGCATAGATACTCTGCTTGCCATATGGCGTGATAATATTCCACAGATGGGCGGCTATCTTACTAAAGATGGTCGTGTTGATTTGGGACGGGCACAGTTGATTCTACAGGGCCTGGCAAAACAGGAGGATGCTATCTTTCGACGTCGACGACAGACTGAAGAGAGAAGAAACGCAAACGCCAAAAGGCGCCAGGCGGAAGATCGTCAACGCAACGGCAACAATAATGATCATGCCCGCAAGAAGCGGAGAGGCTCTCACGGCGCGGAGCCAGTAGATATTCCATTAGTCGTTCCCGGCAAAGGAGCCCTTACTAAGGCGGATAGAGAGTTGACACACGCCATGGTAGTCAACCGCGGTGCTATCTACAAGGCCAACATGGCGAATAAGAGCGCTGCTGCTGCTCTCAAGGCTCAGCTTTTGGGCGGCGGGCCCGCAGACGACTACGCAGACTCCGAGGAGACCTCTGAGGCGCCGCCCCCAGCAGAACCCGGCTCCACACTCGGAAAGCGGAAGTCGGACGTATTCGAAAAATCCAACGGGGACGACGAGGCAGAAACACCGGTCGCAGCTCCAGAGAAGCCGAAGGAGGACGAAATGCCTCCAGACACCGTCCGACTCTGGGAGGATGGTTATGCCGACAGGTACTACGAGCAGAAGTTCAAGGTTGATCCCAAAGACATCGCGTTTCGCCACAAGGTAGCGCGTGCATACGTCGAAGGCCTTTGCTGGGTTCTTCTGTATTATTTTCAAGGCTGCCCTTCGTGGACGTGGTATTACCCGTACCACTATGCCCCCTTTGCTGCAGATTTTGTTGACCTAGGTGAGATGGATATACAATTCAGCAAAGGAATCCCCTTCAAGCCTTTCGAGCAGCTTATGGGCGTTTTGCCTGCTGCTTCGAATCATGCTATTCCAGAGGTGTTTCGGGACCTTATGTCGGATGAAAACAGTGAGATCATTGATTTTTATCCCGAGGAATTCCCACTCGACCTCAATGGGAAGAAATTTGCATGGCAAGGAGTTGCTCTGCTGCCGTTTATCGATGAAAAGCGATTACTAGCAGCTATGGGCAAGCGATACCCATTCCTTACAGAAGAAGAACAAGCTCGTAATGCTACTGGAAAGGATGTCTTATTACTATCTGAGAGGCACCCTCTATATGAATCACTAACGGCCAATTTCTACTCAAAGAAGCAAGGTACGGCGAAGTTAAAACTAAACATGCGTATCAGCGAGGGTCTAGGTGGAAAGGTCGAGAAGAACGAGTCATATCTTCCTCATAGTGCTCTGTCTCTGATGGTGGACGGCGCCGAAATCCCTACTCTAGATGAGGATCGGTCTATCAGGTAAGTCTTGCCTCAACATTGTGTAACAGGTGGACTCTGCTAACACAACCAGTGTCTACTATGACATGCCCAAGTCGTCCAATGCCCACAAGTCGATGCTACTGAGGGGCGTCAAATTCAACGAACCAACTCTGGACAAGTCAGATTTAGAGATTACTAGAAATAAGGCGCGGTACTCCGGACGGTCGCATGGTGGTGTGCCCTTTTCGGGCCGTGGTGGCAGAGGAAGAGGAGGCGGCAGAGGGGGTCAGATATCGTACGCCAGCAACGACCGACCCAACCCTTTCGCTGCCCATCTGCCTCCAGGTTATGTTCCACCACCGCATATGGGAGGTGGAGGAGGAGCGGGACCACCGGGATGGAATCCTCCACCGCCAGGCGCCCACTCCTCGTATCACGGTCCTCCACAGTCAGCCCCCGACCGGTATCGATCCCAGGGAGGCTACCAAAGTGGCGGGTATGGCGGCGGATATGGGGGAGGCCATCATCAGCAGCAGCAACAGCAACCGCCGCAGAATTGGGGTCAGCAGTACGGTGGTCCAGGCTACAACAGCAACAATGGGCCACGCAACGCCTATCAGGACAGACGGCCAGGCTACCAAGGCGGCGGCGGGGGATACGGGCAGGGAGGAGGAGGAGGATCGTTTGATGGCCGGGGTGGACCCAACTCCAGGGGCTCTGGCCGTGGGCGAGGCCGGGGCGATGGGTACGGCAGGTATTGAGCCAGCATCACACTCCTAGTGTACACTATAATGTACGATAGAAACCTGAGCCGCTCGCATCCTTCGTTCTCTCTGCTTCCTATCGTCGTCTCTTTTTCCTATTCTCTCGTCGTGCTGTTCCTTGTCTATCCAGAGGCACACCGCAGGAACCCGTCCTCTTTTGTCAGAGAGAACAAGACATAGACATATCCTAGCACATGCACGCCTAGCATCTATAGCTTCAAATTGAATAACAAGCATCAAGTTGTCTGCTCTTAGCCGCGCTTCACGCCGTTTGCCGCCGAGACTCCGATCTTCGGGCCCAAAAAGTTACTCGCAGCTCCGGCTCTTTGCAAAAAGTCTCAATTTTCGGTATTTCAGCCATCGACCGCTTCCTCAAAGGGCGAACAGAACCGCATTGCTTACTCTTCTGTCTCGCATCTCACGATGAATTAAACCATTAGGCTGTCTTACCGCTGTTAATTCGCTCGCTGCTGTCAGAAAGAGAGCGTGCGTGCGGTGCCCCTCTCCATCCTATCCCCCTGTCACCGACTAAAGAGTCAGCTCTTACGTCCCGTCCCCACTACAGTTTCATCGCAATGAAGCCGACAACGATCCAAATCCTCGGTCGCGACAGTATAGTCGCCGACTTTGGGATCTGGCGGCGTCATGTCGCGCAGGATCTCGTTGAGTCACTCCCCTCGTCGACCTACATCCTGATCTCAGACACGAATATCGCTCCCTTATACCTCCCGGACTTCCGGAAGGCATTCGACAATGCTGCGGCCGAGGTTTCGCCCAAGCCGAGACTCCTCACATATATGATTCCTCCAGGAGAGACGTCAAAGGGCCGTCAAACCAAGGCAGATATTGAGGATTGGATGCTCAGCTGTCAGCCGCCATGCGGTCGAGACACGGTTTTGATCGCTCTCGGAGGGGGCGTCATCGGGGATTTGGCTGGATTCGTTGCTGCTACGTACATGCGTGGAATCCGCTTTGTACAGGTGCCTACGACACTGCTAGCCATGGTTGACTCCTCGATTGGAGGTAAAACGGCTATTGACACGCCAAACGGGAAAAATTTGATTGGCGCCATTTGGCAGCCTCAGAAGATCTACTTAGACATGGAGTTCTTAAACACACTGCCCGAGCGAGAATTTACTAATGGGATGGCAGAGGTCATCAAGGTGAGTGCTATCTTCTTTATCTTGTATTCCATATAATAGTCCTACAAGCTAACGAGGTATCTATAGACTGCAGCAATATCAAGCGAGGCGACGTTCGCGGAACTGGAAGAAAATGCGGACGCTATTGCCGCAGCTCTCAGAACAAAGAACACGCCAGAACGCTCACGATTCAGCGGAATTCAAGAAATCCTCAAAAGAACTATTCTAGCATCCGCCGAATTCAAAGCTGATGTGGTATCCAAGGATGAAAGAGAAGGCGGTCTCCGGAACCTACTCAACTTCGGCCATTCTATCGGTCACGCCTACGAAGCCATACTCGCTCCTCAGATCCTTCACGGCGAATGTGTCTCCATTGGAATGATCAAGGAGGCCGAGCTTGCGCGTTATCTCGGAATACTCAAGGGCGCCGCTGTCGCCCGTCTCGCCAAATGTCTGACCAGATACGGACTCCCTACTTCTCTGAAAGACGCACGGATAAGACGTCTTAGCGCGGGAAAGAAGTGTCCCGTGGACCAGCTCATTGCCTACATGGCCGTGGATAAGAAGAACGACGGTCCGATGAAAAAGGTCGTTCTCCTCTCTGCCATAGGTCGCACACACGAACAAAAGGCGAGCGTAGTGTCAAACGAGCAGCTCAAAGTAGTCCTCGCTCCCAGTATTGAAGTCCTTCCCGGCGTCCCAAAATCTCTCAATGTTACGTGCACTCCACCGGGATCGAAAAGTATCTCAAATCGAGCCCTTGTACTTGCTGCACTGGGCTCTGGAACATGTCGCATCAGAAATCTTTTACACTCAGATGATACGGAAGTCATGCTCAATGCCTTGGAGGCACTGGGGGCTGCCACCTTTTCCTGGGAGGAAGAGGGAGAAGTTCTAGTTGTAAACGGCAAAGGTGGAAAGCTCGAAGCCTGCGCACATGAGTTGTATTTGGGAAATGCGGGGACTGCGTCAAGATTCCTGACAACGGTCGCAACCCTTGCCAGCAAAAAGGGAGATATCGTCGATAATGTCTTGACTGGAAACGCCAGAATGAAGCAGCGGCCAATCGGCGATCTGGTGGACGCACTTAGAACCAATGGTGTACCTGTGGACTACGTTGAACAAGAAGGAAGTCTTCCCCTGAAGATTGCTGCCTGTGGTGGTTTCAAGGGCGGAAACATCGAGCTAGCTGCAAAGGTTTCCTCGCAGTACGTTTCATCCTTATTGATGTGCGCACCCTATGCGAAGGAGAAGGTTACTCTCAAGCTCATCGGTGGAAAGCCCATCTCTGAAACCTATATCACCATGACAGCTGCCATGATGAAATCCTTCGGGATCCAAGTGGAGAAATCTGCTACTGAGGAATACACTTATCATATTCAGCAAGGCCAGTACAAAAACCCTGCTGAGTACGTCATCGAGAGTGATGCCAGCTCAGCGACATATCCCCTTGCGATCGCCGCAGTCTCCGGAACTACATGCACTATTCCCAACATAGGGTCGAAGTCACTTCAGGGTGATGCTCGCTTCGCCGTTGATGTTCTACGCCCCATGGGTTGCGACGTTAAGCAGACTGATACCTCCACAACGGTTACGGGCCCTGCTAACGGTACCTTAAAACCCTTGGCCAATGTCGATATGGAACCTATGACGGACGCTTTCCTGACGGCCTCCGTTCTCGCCGCCGTTGCCAGAGGTACAAGCAACAACACTACGCGCATTTACGGCATCGCAAATCAACGCGTGAAGGAATGCAACCGTATCAAAGCCATGAAGGACGAATTAGCTAAGTTCGGAGTTACCTGCCGAGAGCACGACGATGGTATCGAAATCGATGGAATTGACCGTTCGGCGCTAAAAGTCCCAGTTAACGGTGTCCATTGTTACGACGATCATCGTGTAGCCATGAGCTTCAGTGTGCTCGCCGCAGCAGCGGCTTCTCAGCCTACGTTAATCCTCGAAAAAGAATGTGTTGGAAAAACGTGGCCAGCATGGTGGGATGCTTTAGCGCAGACCTTCAAGGTGACGCTTGATGGCAAAGAGATACTGAAAGGCAATGCTGTCGAAAGCCGCAAATCCGCCAAATCCGCTGCATCTATCTTCATCATCGGTATGCGCGGGGCTGGAAAAACAACCAGCGGATATTGCGTTTCAAAGACCTTGAACCGACCATTCATAGATCTTGATACGGAGCTTGAAACCATAGAAGGTCTGCCAATTCCGGAGATCATAAAGAAAAAGGGATGGGAAGGCTTCAGGGAGGCTGAATTGGCCCTGCTCAAGCGCGTGATTGCCGAAAAACCAGTTGGCCATATCTTCGCTTGTGGTGGTGGTATCGTGGAGACCAAAGAAGCACGCGATCTCCTCATCAACTACCACCAGACCAAGGGGAACGTCTTCCTGGTCATGCGCAACATCAAAAAAGTGATGGAATTCCTTGAGGTAGACAAGACACGCCCTGCCTATGTCGAGGACATGATGGGTGTTTGGCTTCGCCGAGAGCCATGGTACCAGGAGTGCAGCAACCTTCAATACTATAGCCACCAGTCAGATAGGAGCGAGCTTGACGTGGCTTTACGAGGATTCACAAGATTCTTGGACGTTGTTATGGGAAATACTGATCATCTTGCTCTACTAAAGAAGAAAGATCACTCATTTTTTGTTTCCTTAACTTTGCCGGATCTTCAGCCCTGTGCAGACATTCTCAAAGCTGCTACTTTCGGTTCTGACGCCGTTGAGCTCCGAGTTGATTTACTCAAGGACCCTTCGTCGACCACGGGTATTCCCTCCGTTAACTACGTAGCGGAGCAGATTTCGTTCCTACGCAGCCATGTTTCGCTACCTCTCATCTTTACTATACGCACCAAGGGACAGGGTGGGCAGTTTCCAGATGAAGCCCACGAGAGCGCATTGGAGCTCTATAAGCTTGCGATTCGCATGGGATCTGAATTTGTGGACCTCGAGGTCTCCTTCCCTGATGAATTATCGCGAGCGGTCACTGAGATGAAAGGTTTTTCTAAGATCATCGCATCGCATCATGACGTTAATGGTCAACTCTCATGGTCTAACGGCTCTTGGATTCAGTATTATAACAAAGCAGTACAGCACGGTGATGTGATCAAGCTTATTGGTGTGGCTAACACAATCGAGGACAACATGGCTCTTCTGAAATTCAAATCGTGGGCGGAACATGCATATCCAATCCCTATTATTGCAATTAATATGAGCGATAAGGGTCGTCTTAGCCGGATACTAAATGGTTTCATGACCCCCGTTTCTCACCCAGCACTCCCTTTTAAGGCCGCCCCTGGACAAATATCTGCCAAAGACATTCGACAAGCCCTCAATCTCATGGGTGAGATACATCCTAAAAAGTTCGCTCTCTTCGGAAAGCCCATCTCTGCTTCGCGCTCTCCTGCTTTACACAACGCTCTGTTCGCACAGGCTGGCTTTCCACACGACTATGGCCTTCTAGAAACTGACAAGGTCGAAGATGTGGAGGATTTCATACGCTCCCCTGATTTTGGTGGCGCTTCGGTGACCATTCCTTTAAAGGAGCATATCATGGCTGTGCTTGATGAAATTTCTCCAGAAGCGAAGGTAATTGGAGCGGTCAATACAATCGTTCCTGTTTCCTCCGATGAACATCCTGATAAGACGAGACTTGTTGGACACAATACCGACTGGCGGGGCATGGTTCGCTGCCTTCAGGATGCCGGCGCAGCCTCATCCAATGATGAAGTGTCTGCATTGGTCGTGGGAAGCGGCGGTACCGCACGAGCAGCTATATATTCCCTCCACAACATGGGATACTCCCCAATATATCTTGTTGGGAGGACTCCTTCCAATTTATCTAAACTAGCCTCCAGTTTCCCATCGGAGTACAACATCTGTGTTATTGATGATTTTAATTCCTTGAAGTCAGCTCCCAAAGCGGCCATTAGCACCATACCCGGTGATCAAGAAATCGAAACCTCACTACGAGACTTGATCGTCGCGATTTTGGAAGGAGGTAAAGCCAGCACAGGCGAATGTGTGCTTTTGGATATGGCTTATAAACCAGATATCACGGCAATCGCGCACTTGGCGTCGGCTGCGGGTTGGAAGATTATCAAGGGTCTCGAGGTTCTCGTTGCCCAAGGTATCTATCAAGTATGTCTATTCCGACCAATCGAAAAAAAACGAACAACGACAGAGTACTAATTTACGATAGTTTGAGCATTGGACTGGCTTATCACCCATCTACGAAGACGCACGGGTAAGCCATCCTCAACTTTCCGCCTTATCTTCAGGAACTAATGTCACTTTTCTAGGCTGCGGTTATGAATAACTAAAGGCCTTTACCTGGTGACCATTTCAGACCATCATGATACGGTTTTCTTCAACCTTCGGCTTTCGGATTTATATAGAAACCTAGATCCTATCACTGTTAAAATCTAATAAATTTACTGTGATGCCTTTTATACAAAGAACCAGAGTATCCTATGATCCGCTAATGTAAAGAAATTCCAATACACGCAACTCCAAACAAATAATATTATGAGAACAAGTAAAGGGTTCAAGATAGAACTTTTTAGGCTGCACTGACGGGGTATAACATGCTCAGAAGCAGAAGTAGTAGAGGTAATGTAAGCCAGAGTCATGAGAAAAGTCACAAGAATAGTTATTGAGAATATCTCAGCCTATAGCACAGAGGATTGTGTATTAGGTACCGGAATTCCCGTTAGAGCCGCTGGTTAACCGCTTTAAAAGGTCTATCTGGGCCTGAACAGCTGCAATAGAATCCGCAGAGGCAATGGGTAAATTTTGATTTTGTGCTGGGGACGGAGGAGCCGGTGCAGGAGTAAAATATTGAGCCTGTTGCTGCTGCTGCTGCTGCTGTTGTTGTTGTTGTTGTTGTTGTTGCATAGCTAAGAAGAACGCGGGGTTGATATGAGAGCCCGGAGGGGGGTACTGAAACATGGGATGCGGCGAATGGGAAGGGGAAGGGAATTGAAAGGGGAATTGCGGGAGCCCCTGAGGTTGAAATCCTCCTGGCTGGAATGCGGCTTGATGATATCCCGAACCCTGCTGCGCCTGATGTGGGTAAGCTTGACTCTGCATTTGCTGGTGGGAGTATTGCGAATATGAAGGTTGCTGTTGTTGATGAGAAGGCTGTGGCGCAGTGTACGGCGAAGGCTGTCTTTGTTGTTGGTCTCGGTCTCGTGGAAATGACCGAGTTCCTTGACCTTGGGGGTCATTCCTGTTTCCTCTGTCATGGCCTCCCCTACCCCCTTTCCCGCGTCCACTTCGATCGTGTCCCCCACGATCATGATTTCTCCCACGGTTCCGATTTCTACCCCCACGGAAGGACCTCTCACCAGATTGCTCTGAAGAGTGTGGCATTTCCAAGGGAGCTTCGTTCCCCATTAGCTCATGCAAATTTTGGGGTCGAGCAAGGCGTTTATATCCGTCTTCCTCTGCATTATCGTCGTAATTGAGCTCGAAATGCCTTAAGTTTGAAGGCGGTAAAGTTGACCCCCTTCCTTTGCTGTTTGCAGATTTGCCTTCACGTTTCGACAGGCGCTTTAGTTTGAGCTGTCGCTTATATTCCGCCTCTGCCTCATCGTCCGAAAACTCAATCTCCTCCTCTCCTATCTCTTCATCGTGCAAATTGGAAGCATCGCTGCCCTTCAGGCCCTTTAGAGGCTCCGTAAAAACAAATTTCGAGTGATCCACGACATAGAAAACTGGGGTTTCTTTTTCGAGCCCAGCTGCTTTAATTGCGTCTGCGTTTGGGAATCGGACGGTGTATAGAGGTTGCTGTACACGTCCAAGCGTTTCTGAAACCACACCCAGGACATCGAGGTTCACAGAGCATAGAACAGATCCACTTTCAAGCACCTGATATTCGCCGGATATGTTTGCTCTCACCAAGACAACATTCTCGACAATACTTTCGACATTTCCGAGCAGCTCGATCTTCATCTCTGGAGTGATGGTGATATCGGGTACTGGCACAACTTCATCCGGCTTCTCATTCGCAGTCCTGATATCAGCTGCTCCCGTTCTTCCACTCCCACCCTCGTCGTCCGAGCCACCATCCATAGCCATCAGAAGGCGGGCCTGTTCTTCAGGATCTAGTAATTCATAGTCGTCATCATCATCTTCGTCGCTAGAATCACTGGAGCTAGTGTCGGTAGAGTCGTCTGAGGAGGACTCGTAGGGCGATAAATCGACCTCCCACTCAGGATTGTCGCCGCCATCGGGCTGGCTTGCGGGTGGGTTTAATGCAGTCCCATCCGGTGAAGGTGGTATCCCATTAACTAACTCGGCGGCAAGAGCAGCAAGATCATCCTCAGCAGACCTAGCAGCGTCGGTTTCCATTGGTAAATCGTTTCCTCCATTTGGAGCTTTGTTGCCATCCTGAACCATGGCACTCTCATCCTTGCCAGAGTCTTCTAAGTGATTATCCACCAGCTTCTTCTCGGCCTCAGGTACACTTCCTGGGGCACCTATTTCACTTTCAGTATGGCCTCCACCATCACTGAGATTTAATCCGGGGATTGTGGTGTGCGGTTGCTCTGACGTTTCATCAGCCATAACTTCATCTGCTGTATTTGGACAGTGGTTTGATTGTGAAGGGGTGCCAGCGGCTAACGGCGTGTTGTAAAAGTTGCTCCCATCATCTGGTCCAGCATCCAATGTTGAAACCGAAGCCGTAGTACCTAGCGACGCGACGTTGCCCTCTAACCCTGGTTGCGTGGTGATAGGACTCTGCAGCGTGTCGTCTCCCATCACTGTATCAACCATTTTCTCTGAATAAACCTACTTAAGGTAGCGAATAGGCAGTGGTAAGACAGATCTGTACTTAGCTGCCTCGGTAAGTACTCAAGACTGGGCAAAGAAACCTCCCAGGCATAGGCAAGCCTTCGTCATTGCGATCGAGTTTACTTTTTGTCTTTGATAAATCGAATATTTTTTGACTTTCCAGCGATAAGATAACGCGCTAGTCCAAGAATGGCCTAGCGCTGGAAATCGCGGTAGAAGTCACGTGTAACCGCGTTTGCGCGTTCTCGACTTCATTTGTCTCTAAGCTCTTTGATAAATAGAAGACTTCACTGCATTCGTGATAACATTGCTCTAAAGATGTCGTTCTAGATAACTCTAACAATTGTTGCCCGATCTATATGGAAGCCCAACTTTCGAAACTCCATGTGTTGTTTTATGACTTTATTTCGAGCAGGGTCTATCGTCTCTGGGAGTCCCTGGGCTAACAGCTCTTCTCTCAGGTTAAGAGTCTCCTCGGCTTCCATCCAGTTCCAGAAGTAAGTCGGGTCGGTCAATTTATCTTGGGGCAAGTCATCATTGAGACCGTTGAAGCCGATCGCCTGGGAGAAAGAACGCCATTTCGAACGCCATTTCACCGGCAGATCCATTCCAGGAAAACCATGCCACTGACTGCCCAGCACAATCCGCGATAAGTCAATAACATGCATCAGCTCTGCAGTTACTCGCGCCCACTCCATCAAGTCGGGAATAAGAGAGGCAATCTCTTTGAGCATAGGATTCTGAGGACCAATCAGACTCTGGTCTCCAATGAAGGTTATAGGCTGGCTCAGAAATGACCAGAAAAATTGCTGTAAATCCCACTCATATATAGGCGACAGCTTCGCCATGTAAGGCGCAGCAATAATCAACATTTGTTCTTCGGTCAATTCGGGGTGACCCATCTTTGTTGTATCGCCGGTCATGTGTGGCCCCGCTAACGTCCCAAGTATGGCGCCCTGGTCCCTCAATGCCCATCGGAGACGTCCGCTGAGCTCGCGCCATTCGTCCCATATCTTAACCTCCACGCGGTGGAAGGTTGATGAGAAGATAGCGAAATCAATGACTGTAGGCTGTGGCGAGTTACGTCCGAGACTCTTTGTTTCACACCATCCGCGAAGGTCGTTGTAAAGATCCCAGACAGCCGTAGTGTCGTTTCTAGTGAGTGAGACAGATAATGTCATATGACGGGGGCGGAAATTTTCTCCATCTGGTCGTGATAAATACATACAACAGGTGGACACAAACGAATACGTTGCGGTCTTAGGGTGAGATCTAAGGATGACCGGATGATACCAGTCGGTCAGGAGAAATACCGAATCGCTTCCGAGTTGGTAATTTACGTCATTCTGAAATATTAAAACGATGCCGTGAGAACCCCTATCGATCGCTATGTAGGGGCAATCGTCGTTTTCATATAATATAGCGGTTGGTGGAATGTCATATATCTTTGTTGCAGAGATAAATAGTGACCCATCCACACTAAAACACATCTTGGGAATCACCGCAGGATCTTCAGAGTCCTTTGAGTTGTCGAAATCTAGGCCATCCAATATAAAGGTGGGTTTGCCGGGTCCATTCGATACGACCCTAGCTGGAACCTTTTCTGGCACCTCTATACAAGACCAATCAGGAACCCAGGAAGGAAGGCAGGAATTCCGTTCTTTAGCCCGAACAAGCTGTAAAACCGCATAACCATCGTATGCTTTCAGTAGGTAGGCGGTATATCCCGTATAGATAACCTCGACGGGAAGGCTATAATCAGGGGCGACATGTGGCTTGTTAATAAGACCAAGTGTTGCAAATATCCGATCGCGAGGGTCCGAAAATTCAACACGATATTCATCAAAAACAAACGACAGAGGACTATCAATAATCTGTCTCTTCCAGCGTTTTCGAGCGAACAGCCAAGGCTTGCCTTGACTAAATAATGCGAAGGGTAAACGAGAACTGCATGGCCACTCCACCAGGAGTTGGCCACAGAGTATCTCCAAATTTTCAGCGAGTAGTATTTCGTGCAAAACCCATATGCGACGGAAACAGATGCTGTCGAAAATCGCATGGAAGTGTTCCTTTGTTAACATGTCGGTGGACGCCACTCGGCTTGCGACTGTAGATCGCTTTGCTATTAAGAGTAGGAGCTTCGAACCAAGGTCGTAATGGGGAGAATTTTCTCCCAGGTACACTGTGACTTTTGATGCTTTCGAGTAGATATCTCTCATGAGGCGAGCTTGCTGCGTTCTGTCGGCGGCGTCCTGTAAATCGATGCATATGGTATTTACCCAAATGGGTAGCTCAGCGTCCAGTCGCCGAAGAGAAGCGAGGGCAAAGACGCAATTCGTCGACACATAGATGATATCCCAGTATGGCCCAATGTATATCGTATCTCGGAAGGTGTAGTTTTCATGCGGTATGTCCATCAGCCTCGATGAGGTATATGACAGGGCCCGGTAAGCCGGATAGTCGTCATCTTTAAGGGACAGAAGTTCTAGGGTTCCATGAATGGGATCAAATAACTCGCCGGGTGTAAGCCGCAGTACTCTGGTTTCACGGTCCCCCGTTCGCTCATAGAAGCCAATGCGAGTTTCTACACTGGGCGCTTCGTGGTGAGGCTTTCGTGCGTGCTCGGGATATATATTGGCGGGCATATATTCAACAGCAGCAGGCCAAGTAACATTCATGTGAGATCGAGACTCCAATCGAGGCGCTTCAGGTACATAAGAGTAATCCTTAGGTTGTTCTGTCTCGTCTCTTTCCTCCGTAAATTGAGCCAGGCAAGAATTACATCGCAAAGTCCCACTGCAGACCGCAACATCTGGGTCTTTGCAACCAAGACCATGCCAACGATGCATGATTGTAGTATCTTTGAGTCTATAGCCTCCCTACCAGATGCATGTCAAAACATTCTAAACAACCTGTTGAGTCAGGGCGCCCACGGGGTATTGTTGTTCCGCCAAAGAGTCATTGAATGAGCCGCATCGCGTGTTAACATCCGCGCGCGCGGGCCAGGCTCAGTTATCAGATTGAGCTTCGTGTTGATCGTGCATTTGACCGCGTTGGGCATCAGATGGAATGCGAACGAGCCGGGACAGATCTATAAGCGGCATCATGTCGTCCGCAGGTCCCCCGGAAGTAGCAGGCTCTCCCTCGAAGGGAAAGTAAGTCCTCCATCTACCCACACAATTGCGTCCCGCCTACACTCATACTGATATCGTGAGCAGTAAGCCCGCCCCAGCACCCTTCTTCATACCGATAAACAGCATATTCTACCTATGTCTCCTCTCGAACACCCTAGCCGCCGCCTTAGCACCCATCCAGGACTGCGATGAAGTCTTCAACTACTGGGAACCAACCCACTACATGAGCCACGGCCACGGGCTCCAAACATGGGAATACTCCCCCGAATACTCGATCAGAAGCTGGCTATACATCACCATCCACGCAGCCATTGCCAAAGCGCTTAGACTCCTTACGCGAACGAAATCAGCACAGTTTTATATGGTGCGGTTGGCGCTCGGGTTTGCTTGCACGTTATGCGAAACGCGACTGTTTGCCGCGATATCTCGGTCGCTGAACCCGCGGATTGGGCTGTTTTTTATTGTGGTTTCGGTGTTTAGTCCGGGCATGTTTCATGCTTCTGCTGCTATGCTGCCGTCTAGCTTCTCGATGTATGCGGGTATGCTCGGGCTTGCGGCGTTTCTTAATTGGCAGGGTGGGTTGAGGACGGTGGAGGGCATTATTTGGTTTGGTGTCGGTGCTATGGTTGGTTGGCCGTTTGCTGGGGCTTTGGCTATACCGTTTCTACTGGAGGAGATTGCAGTAGCGTGGTCTCTTGGGGATATGGTGCCGACCTTCAGGAGAATTTTGGAAGGAGTCACGAAGTGTTTGCTCATTCTGGTACGGCCTCCACGTCCTTTTTTATAAAAAGTTTCATCTAACATGTCTGTGATAGTCGTCCATTGTTCTGGTGGACAGCCTTCTCTACCGCAAATTTGCCCTGGTACCATGGAACATCGTCGCCTACAACGTCTTCGGGGGCGCCGACAAGGGACCCAACATATTCGGGACCGAGCCTTGGACATTCTATCTCAAGAACCTGCTACTCAACTTCAACATCTGGACCCTCCTAGCCTTATCTAGTGGTCCTCTCCTTCTACTCCAAGCCCTGTTCCGCCCTCACAAGACGTCCGCGCAAACACTGTTCAGATCAATCACTCTCCTCACGCCGTTTTACATGTGGCTCACGATCTTCACCCTCCAGCCTCATAAAGAAGAGCGGTTTATGTATCCCGCATATCCGTTCCTTGCCCTCAACGCCGCCATCGCATTGCATATCATCCTCGCATACATCGGGACATCAGACTCAAAGACACTGGTCGGCAGCATACCGCCCAAGATCAAGCTTATCGTGATGGTCATCCCGGTACTGCTAGCCGTGAACATTGGTCTTCTTAGGACGATAGGCGTCGTTACGGGGTATAATGCACCTCTGCAGGTTCTGGACTCACTTCAGCAAGCGAACGGAACACAACCTGGCGGATTCGTATGCTATGGGAAGGAATGGTACCGATTCCCATCGTCGTTCTTCCTACCGAATAGTGAATTTCGGGTGAAATTCATCAAGAGTGAGTTCCGAGGCCTGTTACCCGGGGAATTCGCCGAGTCGAGCCCTGAACTCGGTTCACTGCCCGGAACCTGGATGGTTCCTGCAGGGATGAACGATCGCAACCTGGAAGATCTAGGAAAATATGTACGTCCTCATCAATGCATCAATGCCTTTGAGTGGTTGCTAACCAGGGAGGTTGTAGACTGATATCTCGGAGTGTACGTATCTGGTGGACTCGTACTTTCCAGGAGATCAAGAGACGGAGCTTGAGCCGCATTATGTGCTTGACACGAATACGTGGGAGAAGGTATCGTGTAAGCCGTTCCTGGATGGTCGACGCACAGGCATGCTGGGGCGGATGGTCTGGATCCCATCGCTCCCGTTCATCCCGGAGAGATATCGACGGCACTGGGGTGAGTATTGTCTCTTACGGAGAAGGACGTAGTCTCTATCTACGACACATGTACGATAGAAGACAATGAATAATGAAGTTCACTACATACTCGTAGATAAAGGGGGCAAGGTATATAAAGTCCCAAAGCGAGACCCCTCACAAGTAACAAGCGTTGATGGTGTAGCGGTAGCACACGACTCTTCCATCGCACTGACTGATAAGTTGAGATCCGGGTTCGACTCCCGGTCGACGCAGCGCTTTCTTTTTTTTTTCCCTCTCTCTTTCTTTGTTCTGGTTCATCACCAGCCACACTTAACCAGAACCAAACCAGGAACCACATCCAATGAGGTATCGCAGAATTGCCCGCCAATCAGCGAAGTTCCAATTGACCTTACCATCAAGTTAGTCAGGTAAGTTAATGATCGGAGGGGACGATCGGGCCATAATTGCCTATGACACCTTCGCACGTCGCATTCATTCGTTAGGTACTACGTAGATACTAGCTGTAGATCATGATGGACAGGTGGATGGATCATGACATGTTTTTTTTTTCATTTCGGATCGTTTATTCATTGGTATCCATACTCGTACATTACATACATCGAACAGGAAAGAACATGACGGAAAAAAGAAGAAGAAGCAGAAGTAGAAGTGAAGCGCTATCCAGCCCAGGCCCAACCTGATCTAAGCACGCAGGCAGGAAAACAAACATGAAACGAAGCAGGGTCAAGCAACAATTGACGTAAGACGAACCGAAACCCCATGCAGTCCAGTCCCCATCCCGTGGTACCAAATTTCCCGATGTCGTAAGTGAAAAGTAAAGCCAAGTAAGTAAAGTGGTAGTAGTAAGTAACGTAAAGTGTGATCTTCTTTTTTTAGTCTTTGGGCGCCCAACAGCCAAGACGACTCCGACCTATGTTCATTTCGACGTCGTATGCAAAAACAGGAGATGATTATTGTATATAGAGGAGGGAGAACGCTAAGGGAGGAAAGGAGAAAAGAGACGGAGCTAAGAATAGGCAGGAAAAGGCCGAGCCGAGGCCGAGGGAGAGTGACGTCATCCGCCAAGGCTGCCCCGATCGACGCGCCCCACTTCGGTCCGGTTCTGGATTCTGCCAGGAAACTCTAAGCCGCGTGGGTTCTTGGCCGACGTCATGTCAACATCAACCGCAGCGAAAGCAGAGAGCAGTTGTTAGTCGTCACGGCCGCGGCGCTTCTGCTTGCCCGGCCAGGTGACGTTCGGGTGGACGACGCGCATGTGCCGCGTCAGGGCGTCGCTGCGCGAGAAGGTCTTCTCCTCCGTGCACAGGTGGCAGCGCACCTTCTGCTTGCGCGCGTTGTGGATGGTGTCCTCGTGGCGCGTCAGGTCGTAGGGCCGCGAGAAGATCGAGTTGCACGGCTTGCCCGTCGACGGGTTGGTGCGCTCGCAGCGGTGCGGGCCGGCCTGCGAGTTGCGCGCGCTGAGGCCGCGCGCGCTCAGCGAGGAGCCGTCGCGCAGCATAGTGGTGCCCGGCGTCGTCTGGCGGTGCGCCTCGCGCTTGTGCTTCTGCAGGCGGGCCGGCGTGTCGAAGCGGCGCGTGCAGCCGTGGTAGGTGCAGCTGTAGGTGCCCGCGTCGGAGGCGGTGTCGTCGGGGCGGCCGGCCGGGTAGTCGACCTCGTGGTCTGGCTGGTCGAGGCCGGCGAGGGCGGCCGCGAAGTCCGCGCTGGTCTGCTGCGGGTGCGATGGCTGGTGGTGCGACTGCTGCTGCTGCGGCTGCTGGGGGGTGGCGGCGGCGGAAGGGTACTGGTTGAGGTAGTAGGGCTGGGGGGTGCCCTGGGACGCCGAGGCGGAGAAGGGAGCAAAGGCGTCGCTGGAGAAGTCCGTGTTGGCCAGGGTGGTGGCCACGACGGCCTCGAACTGCGACGCTTCCGCCTGGGACGGGAACAGCGGCGCGCTGCCGGTGTCCGCGGGTGAGTCATGGAACTCGAGCATGGCGTCCTTGGGCGAGATGGTCTTGGGCTGCTCCTCGGGGCCGCTCTGACTCATCATGGCCATGCCGCGCAGGGCCGAGTTCATGTTCGCCGGCTGGTGCAGCGCGTTCTGGTAGACGGACGCCTGCTGGGCCCAGGGCGAGGGGTCGCGCGGCGACTGGGCGCGCACGTTCATGTGGCCCTGGTGGGCGGCCTGCAGTCTCTCGGCCATGACGTTGCGGTTGCGGTAGAAGCCTGCCTGCTGCTGCTGCTGCTGCTGTTGCTGCTGCTGCTGCTGCTGAGCCGGCTTGTTGCGCTGGGCAGAGACGTTGCGGAGATGCTGCAGGGCCGGGTTGTAGAGCTCCTCCTGGAAGGACTCCGTAAGCAGACCAGACGGCTGGTTGATGTTATCTGCGCCAGTAAATAAGTATGCATCCATGGACGCCGACGACGGCGGTAACATACCTGGGTGTGCAATCTTGTCGTCGTCGTCGGGGAAGTTGGTCTGCGGCGTGGCAGGCGAGTTGTGGCTCAGGCTGGACACGGAGGGCGCCAGCGAGTAGGACGGGAAAGTGGCAGACTCCTCGTCGCGCTGTCTCTGCTGCTGCTGCTGCTCGAAGACGGATCGTCTCATGGCCATCTCCACTTCGGGATGGTCACCAGCATTTCTGAAGGAGTCGTAGACGGGGAAGGCGGGCTGCGGGGCCGAGGCGGCCGCGTAGCCGTGGTAGACGGAGGGCTGCGAGACGCTGGAGGAGGTGGACGGGGTGCGCCTGTGCTGGTTGCTGTAGGTGATGCTGTGGTGCGGCTGGTTGAATTTGCCTGGGGTCAGCAGCGACTGGAGATCGGCGTCATAAGGCAGGCCAGATTGCAGCAGCATTTGGGTGTTGTTGTTGTTATTGTTATTACTCTGGTGTGGTTGAGGGAGGTTTCCCGGCGACGACTGGAAGACCTTTATAGAAGGGGGCGGGGGGGTGTGCGATAGACCTTCTTCCCGCGGCGGGAAGCCCTCGTCGGGCATAAGCGAGTAGCGGTGCTGGCGGTAGAGCGAGGCCAGGTAGTGCTCGGAGTCGGGCGAGCCCTGGACAGAGAAGACGGGCGAGGCGGAGGAGGCCTGGAAGACGAAGCTGCCGGTGCCGGTGGGCGAGGCGACGGCGGACGAGGACGACTCTGGCGGCGGCGGCGGCGTGGAGCAGCAGCCGGCGAGGTCAGGCAGGTCGGCGAGCAGGCCGAAGTCGAATTGGTCGTCGGTGAGATAGAGAGGCTGGTGGTGCTGGTGTTGATGTTGATGTTGATGTTGATGGTAGTGGCGGATATATGGAGGTGGAGAGGAGACGGAGGAGAGCATCCTCAGATATACCCTTCGTCGTGGGTGGGCCGGGCGAGGACGGCCGTGGCGAAGGATGACTACCGTACCACTGGCTCTTTGCTTTTGGGCGAGTGGTCGAGTGTTTCTGTGGTTGAGTTGTGTGCTCTGAGTCTGGTCGTTCGAGTCGAGTACTGGACGGCCGTGTATATATAGCGAGCGAGTCGACCCCCGGAAGCGCCTAAAAATCCAGGCTCCCGTTTTGCAAAAAAGAAAAGGGCGGAAGAAGCAACGAGCCCGCGCTAGGCCCGATCGGGCCCGCCTTGACGTGGCTTTTTGCAAGTTGCTTCACCGCCTTTAGTCAGCGCCGCTAGCCGGATCGGGCGCCAAGGCCGTCAACCTCGGGCTTGGCTTATGTGACGACAGATGTCAAGTAGAGGAGAGTACTCCGTAGAAGAGGAAAGTAGAGGGAGTTTAGGAGAGGAGAGTAGAAGAGGAGTAGAGCGAGTAGAGGACAGAGACGGCAGAACAGACAGACAGACAGAGACAGACAGAACCTCGAAGAAGACAGACGGTCGCACCGAGGCTGCGCCACACCGTCTAGCCCGAAGCGATAGCGCGGCAGGGATGCGGGCTCGATGCGGTAATCGCATCGTCATCTCGCGTCTGCGTGTTTCCGCTTTTTCCTTCTTCGGGCGTCTTTTTCCCTCTTTGGGCTGTGTGGCTCGTGCGATCGCCGGAGCCACATCGCTGCTGACTCAGGGTCACTTGACCTCGGCCTCTCTTCGGCGCCGGGTGATTACTATACACGGTCTCTCGCTGCGACCTTGTTACTACTGTAGCTGCGCTACTTGCTCTGCTTGCGTCGTCCTGCTGTTACTCTGGTTGCTGCCTGGTTCCGGGACTGTCTGTGGCTGTCTGACTGTCAGGATCCGATCTCATCTTGCTTCGCTGTCAGAGCGCGGAAAAAGCAATGCACACGACAGATCAGGAACTCAATCTCAGATCTCATCTCTGCCCATGTCCAAACGCTAAAAGCATGTGGTAGATCTGTCTTCATCCTCCGCCCATTCGTCCGTCGCAATCTCGACCTCCAAGGACAGCTGTGTAACGCTGCACTGCACCGCCACAGCACAAGGTAGAGTACCTACGTAGGTAGACACTTGTTCGTCGCGCTTAAGCTGCCAGCACAACTTGTTTACTGATCCACGCAGGGAAGAGTCGAGTCTCGGAGGTGGGCCGGCGGGTAACCATGTCGCATCGGAAGTTCCTCGAGACCGGCGAAGTAGCGTCTCATCCTGCAGCAGGCCTTTCTGGACAGTAGTATGCAGGTAGTAGTCCAGCACAGCCACAGTCGGTTCCACTGCGCTGGCACTTCGCTTCCGATCGACCGTGATCTCTCGCGGCTGTCTCCTGCGAGCCGCCATGACGAACGGGCGTGTCGATCGGTTGACCGCTGCCGAATACGATCACTGAGGCTGTGCTCTCCTGCTGTGGCTAGTGAGCGTCGCTGGAGATATGTCGGCGTTCCATCCACCGTCCAGTCCAGTCCAGGTAATGCCTGAGTAGATGTGGTGGAACCGACTGAGACAGGCGAGGCCTGGCCCGCCCAGGTCTGTCCATCCACAGCGACCGCGCGATTGACCGACCGGGCCACCGACAGGGAGGGCGTGAAAACTCTTCGTGAGATCAGAGAGATAAACACATGGCATCGCACATCTGCTGGCGTCCCCCGTGCGCCCCTATTGGCCCGACCAGGGAATCGAAAAATCTCTGTCCCCTGTCCCTGTCCCCCAGCACCAATAACCTACCTTACTTACGTGCTGTTTCCTGGCTCGATCGGCATCCTAACCCCGGTCGTCGGGCTGCATATGCACCTACATACTAATGCACCTTATCAGTTCTTGAGTTGTCCTTCGTCTGTGCGTTCTCTTCCCTTTCTATTTTTAAATTTAAGCCCAAAAGCATAAGTTTCTGCCGGCCTTGGCGGGGTTTTCTCTCGTTGTCGACGGGAGATAGGAGATAGGAGTCCGCCGTGCATGGGACCGCGAAATCTCTGATCGCGCGGAGCCGACGGCTGTGGCTTAGAGCGGTCAGGGAGAGGAGCTTGAGCTTGGACGGCCGCGCACATGGCTGTTCCTACGAAAAGACGCGGTGTCCGCACTTTGACATCGCTTCTCCTCTACCAGTCCTTCAAGCTCCCTACCCTATACCTACCTCTTCTACTCTACAATACCTGACCTCTGCCCTATTGATATCCTTCGGTCAGTACTTCTCTCTCAGTACTAGACCCCCTCCGACATGTCCGCTACATCAATTGAACTCTGGAGCGGCCCCTCCCCGCCCGAAGACACAACCCCGCGAAGCAGGCTGATTCGTCTTCAGCCTCTCGCCACCGTTGACGCACATAACTCACATGTATATAGCTACACACAAGCTACACTCCGTCCAGCGTGTCCTCTCGCCTCCCCCTTCCAGTTCCAGGGCGCTGGGATCAGGGTCCATCCAGCTCTACCTCCCACCGACCAAGATAAGGTCCCTGTTAGGTCCTCGAGCTGTGTCCACATTACACGTATCCCCCTCTCTTCTCCGCCCGAGTTACCCGCATCTACTACTCACAAGACCTTATCACAGTGTACTCCGGAGACAAGCACTTGTATGTCCGCCCCACGCGCGCAGGGCTGACGTGCTACCTGCAGAAGCAGGCAGACCCCCGTCCGATTACTATTCACGACCGTTTAACCAGCCCGCCGGATAGGGGGCTAAAGCGCTATCCGGCCCCTGCTCGGCTGGTTGAGTTGCCCTTTATCTCCAAGACTAACATTAACATGCACACACGCGACACACCACCACAGCATCCAGCTATTCGTTCACGACGCCACACCTGTCGCTTATCAAGCCACAGCCTTGGCCATCTCTCTTGTGCATTTTGTGCTTCCCCCCAGGAATTGGGATGGCTGAAAGCGGGTTGGTCTCCTCTCCCTCTCCCTCGCCTCCGCCCGTTTCTCCGTCCGACGCCCGTCTGAAACAGTGGGACCTGGAGAACGCGCATTATAGCGATCTACCCTCTCTGAGGCTTGATATGGGTGGGCAGCCATATGATATCCGCCTGCATGAGTGAATCTATTTGTCATTCTTCGCCTCCTGTCGAGCAACCTCGTTGACTCGTCGCGGACTATCATTCATTCATTCATCCCATCCCCCTCCCAGAGGCGAATCTCTCCTATTCCGCCAACCCAACATTCACAAATGATGCAAAGGGCCAGCTGATTGGTCACGTATCACAATAATGGGCGAGCGAGATATATGTAGATGTACGCAGAGTAAAGCGATCCAGCGTTAGGACTGGTGTAGAGCCCCTAAGCGAGCCTAACCACTATGTCGGGAACTGCAATAACGCAAGCCCATCAAGTTAGTCCCCTTTTCCAGCTAGTCCAATCCGCTGCGCATTTTCTGCCGGTGGATACGCTCCTTTCGCGAGCGAGTCATTCGATCCAGGCCAGGTCCGATAGGCTTCCTGTTTTCCTTCCCTCGCTCGCTCTGGATGTCGTGTCTTCTTCGCTGCTCGGCCTTTTTGCAAAAACCGGCCAGATCCATCACCCCCCATCGTTGCTTGTACTCGCAGGGTGAGGGGGACAGGAAAACGCAACGCAACAAGCAAACGAGATACCTTAACTTATTCCTCCGGCAGCCGACTCCGAGACCGCAGCCTTACGCGGGTGCATCGCGTGACCTGCCGACATATCATGCTGCTGCTTCAGTTGTCGGTCGTGTTAGTCCGCTCCGCGCCGCCTGCGACTAGACGACTGATAATAGCGTCATGTCCGCCGCTGATTTGGTGCATCCTCCTTGGCGCGCGTTCGCTTCTTTGCCGAGGCCAGTTCAGTTCAGCACGTACGAAGAAGAAAAGGAAAAAAAGAACTACAACAGAACCAAGATAAGCACAAGGCGTATCCTTTGATCCTCTTCCTCGCGAAATTCTCTTTTCTTTCTTTCATCGTCTGGCTCTCGTATAGGTAGGGGGGAAAAATCTGATTCAAACGAACCTTCTCCCCCTTCCTCTCGTCCGTTAGATCAGCAAAAATGATACATATCGACTCGATGTTTCCCATAACGTAAAAATCTGTCCGTCACTGGCACGCTAAGCTACATAGGGGCTTTGAGGCAGCGAGACAAGGGTACGCAGGTCCACGATGGTGTTTAAAGTGCCTTCTAGCCGAGCTTCCAGAAGAACTTTCCGGTCGAGAAAAAATTTTAATTCGCTGATGCTTGCTTTTTTGCATTCTGCTTCCAGGGCAGGGGGCCGAGCACCCGTTTAGCAAGCAACGAAAAGTGAGAAAACGCGAGAGCGAGCGAACGGGGGTAGGGCCATCTCCGGTGCCGGAGTCCGGACATCGTCCACCCCCCCCGACCGACGAGTATTAGTTGGTTATCATACTCAAGCCAGTCTGCCTCGACACCCCTCGCTTGTTTGCATTTGGACTGAAAGGGGAAATATCATATAGATCATTAATGATATGAGATTTTTTTCCATCCTTGCCGCGGATGAGTTCGTATAGATCCTGACGAATAGGAGCATTGCTGACCATCATCCGATTCTTGTCGAACCTGCCAATTCGAGTATGTCGAGATGCAGCATCAAAGGAACGGATCAGACCGACAGACACTTACACACATAGTTTCTGCCATATCCACAAAGCTTGCCGGCCCAGTTGTGGATGCTTAGCCCGTGTCTTCCTCTGCTCCGTGTGGTCTGTGGAAGAAGGTTGGCCTGCACCAAATATCAGGAGATGGATCTCCCAAGTTCCGTGTCATGCCTGTCCAGCGAGCAGATTGGCCAGGCATTTGATGAGAAAAACAAACAAGGAATCTTCGTCGACGGGGCTCGCGGGCCAAACGAACATCCTCAATCTTACAGTCGACCTCTCCCGTTGCCTAGATCCTTATTTGCCGCCGTGCACGATAGCCGGTGGTCGTCCAAAGAGGAAATCAAGGCCCGTCCTGTTGAAAAAAAAGAGTGCTCGAACCGCATGATAATCTCACGTCGTCAGCCAATTGTCCGCTGTAGCCGGCGTAGGTGTTTCACGCGACCAGCCAAGATGTGATGGCTCGATTGCCGGGGGGTATCAAGGCAGATTGTCGAGTTGCTGGGACACTCATCCCTGTCATGCACCGCAACCCACTGTCCTGGGAGTAGACTACTGTATGTCCGGTATCAGCCAGTCCAGCCAATCCTTTTCCCGGGGTTGGATGCCTCAGGCGTTGAGTTGAGGATTGAGATGCTCGATCTGCCCAGGGCTCGTTTAATTCGGCATGGGTCCGCCGGTATCTCCTAGTCTAGTGCTGGAGGTATTTTTAGAGACCGACATGGTCAGCCCTGTCGGTGCGTTCAGGTGACTGGATGACGCCTTATCGTATGTCCGATGTCGAAATCAGTCGAGATGATGCGATGGATGGGATGGATATGGAAGCTGGACACGCCGGCGCGTGATCTGACGGTGTCTAGGGTTCGAGTCATCAGTTGAGATGACTCTGAGTTGTTGATCGCGGTCGAGTTCTACCGATACGCGTCGCCGTTGTCGTTAGTTAAGTAACGGTGTTAACACTCAGTCGACAACGTCGCTACTCACAGAGATGCCCCCCCTATGTACAACTACGAAGTAGGGCCATGCCATAACTCCAAAGATCTCAACAGTAAATAACTACCGCTTGGCAGGGATTTCGTCGGGGACTTTCACTCCTTGCCAGATGAAGGAATACGAATCGCAGTAGCAACAAGCGAGCCCGGGGTATAAACCTGGGGTACGGAGCTTGAGCGAGCGAGCAAGTCCTGATGTCCTTCTTTAGATTAAAGTAAGCCCCGACAAGCCCTCAAGTGAGTAAATCAGGGGTGCCAAGTGAGGCTAGGATGCGCCGGTTGTCTTCCGAGTTCGTCGTGATGCTGGACGCCGGTATCAGTCCGCAGCGTCGATATGCCCGCCGCAGCACCCTGTAGATGTAGAGATAAGGGATCAAATGCAAAATCCATGCTCTTGCGTGCTATAGACGGTGGATTATTTATAGAACTTCAGATATGTCAGGGGTCATGCTGAGTTGTTGGTGGTTTACGTCCATGTCGTTATCTAGATCTATGTTTTAATTTATTTTGCAGTTTAATATAAATGCATGTAATTGCGAATCCACCACAACACCGGCGTCTTAGCACCGCCACGAGACCAAATAGAGGGGTTTAACATAGTAAACCGGGTAAGTAGATTGCGCTCTATCGATCTATGCAGTTGGGTTGGAATTATATTGCAAGAGTGACGCGGTGGGTGGGTTGGCCTACGCAAGGCATCACGCAGACTTCGACGATAGATCGGTGACTACTTTCCTACTATTGATTGCGATAATTGAATGCAATAGACTTGGATCGATAATACTTAGACTACACGTAATCATCGACGCAACGTCAATAACGAATTCACTATACCCCGAGGGACATATACCATACTAGAGACCAAATAGAACCAATTCACGTATGCTAATGGTAAGTAGATACCAACATCAATAACCAATTTTTACCCCGAAGCCTCGACACGGCACGACATTATCATCAAAAAAGAGCAAATCAGAAAGCCACCCGGTCCCCAAAACCAGGGAGACCAAATCGTAGGTAGGTAGAACATCAACGCGTAAATAGAGATAGATAGATGAAGTATGCCCGAAAATGAAAGAGGGCGGCACGTAAATGTGATTAGTTGAGCCCGTGAGATACCGAAATAGCCAAAATCACAGATCACGATGCAAGATTACCATACCAACTAGAGGAGAGAAAGGGGACAAGGGAAGAGAAGAACACGGGTCACCGCTTGAAGAGACCGCCGAAGAAGCTCGCGAGGCGACGCTTCTTGACGCCCTTGGCGGGGGATGCGGACACGGAGGGCGAGCGCGCAGGGAGCATGACTGACATGGCGCGCGGGAGCGGAGGAGGCGAGACAGCGGCGCTGGGCATGCTGTTCGATCTGATGTTCGCGAAGGGGGCAGGCACGGGGGCGGAGGGGTTCCGCTTGATCAGTCTGCGCTGTGCTTCTGCCGCTGACTGCGCTTTGCCTCCGTCGATGGAGAGGGAGGAGGCGGAGGCGGAGGCCGAGCCGGGCAGGACGGGCGGGAGGAGGGAGGGGCAGGAGAGCGAGACGGTGCTCTCGTGGACGGGGCTGGGGGAGGCGGAGGAGTCGCTGTCTTCGGTCCCGCCGGCGGTGGTGGCTAGACGCGAGCGCGGGAGTTTCGTCTGGGACTGGGAGGGGAGCTGGGGCTGGGGTTGGATGCCGTAGATGGAGTGTCTGGAGGGGCCCTGGTGGCAGACGGACTGGCGCTTGCGGATGGTGGTGGTCTCCTCCTCGACGGTGGCGGTCTGGATGGGGTCCGGGATGAGCACGGATGCGCGCAGGGAGGCGTAGAAGCGCGGCTGTGGCTGGCGTCTCTGCTGGTGGGCCTGCTGCTGCTGGTCCTCGAAGGAGGGAGAGGCGGAGGAGTGGTAGGATCTGCTCCTGGCGGCGACGGAGGCTGGACGGGAGGGCATGGCGGGGGCAGCTGGCCGGCGGTCGAGGCTGGAGGTGCTTGCGCTGGCCTGGGCGGGATGGGAGTATGGCCCAGGGACTGATACGGGGACCGATACAGCTGCAGGGACAGACGCAGGGACAGACGCAGGGACAGGAGGTCTGTAGGCGACTGAGAGCGGGCGGGCGGTGGCCGTCGAGAACGAGCGCTGGGCCAGGGTAGCCGGGGCGTGGGAGACAGGACGGGGAGCGACTGAGACGGAGCGGGTGGGTTTGTCCTGGACATCGGGGATGCAGCCTGCGGTCATGGAGTGCGCTCTGGACTGGTCCATAAGGTAGGATCTGGTGCCCACGGTCATGGAGTGCGCTCGATTAGAAGTGACATGGTCTGCTCTGGAGTCTCTATAGTCCATTGAATTGTGGTCCATAGTCATTGACCTGTTGGGGTGTCTGATGTCCATAGATGAGTCTCTAGAATGGTCCATAGTCATGGACCTATTGACGGCGTGTCTGACGTCCATAGAAGAGTCCCTAGAATGATCCATAGTCAAGGACCTGTTAACAGTATGTCTGCCGTCCATAGTTGAATTGGTGTGGTCCATTGTCATAGACCTGTTGGCGTGTCTAATGTCCATAGAAGAGTCCCTAGGGTCCATAGTCATAGACCTGTGCACGGAGTGCCTGTGCATGGCATCTCCGTGCGGCGCATAACTAGCAGCCCTGCCGTGCAGATGGTCCATGGCCATGGCCCTGTTGCCGCTGACATTGTCCAAGGTCATAGTTCTATGTGGATAGGCGCGCTGCAGCTTTACGTCGCGGACGACCTGGGCGTCGGCGAGGGCGTGCAGCGGCTTGAAGGTGCCCAGGGCGGGGAGGTAGACGGGCTCGTCCTCGCTCATGTCGGCGGTGTAGACGGTGGGCGAGTACGCCTGGTACTTCCCTCCATTCCCACTGAGGGGTCCATTGTCGGTGGTATTGAGGGGCCCTCCATTGTCGGTATTGAGCTGCCCATTGTTGAGCCTGCTGGAGTAGTATCTGAAGGGCCGGTTGATGTCGAAGACGGGCTCGGGGCCAGGCGGTGGCTGGGCTAGGGCGCCGGGGGACTGGCCCTGGGCCGGACGGGCGGGCCTGGTGCCGCGGATGTACTGGCTGCCCCGGGAGGCGGAGCGAGTCTGCATGGGATATATCTGAGGGCAGAGATGTTCGATTCGAGATTCGAGTGTTCGAGTACTCAGAGTAGTATTTATGGCAGAGGACCAGAGAATAAGAGGGCAGAAGAGGGCGAGTAGCGAGACAAGAACGAGGGTGGAGTCGGGTGAAACAGCGTGAAACGAGCGACGGCGATGATTAACGAGAGACAGGAAGGCGGTAATTACGATGAAGATGAACAGAAAAGAAGATGAAGAGCAGATGAGAGGCGAACCGGGAAGTGGACGAGCCTGAGCGATCGCCGGTCCACCTTCGTGGGCGCCTGTGTATGGCCCGTCCGGAAAAGCAATTCCTCGCCACACCACTACTGTAGAACATAGGTAGAAGTAAGAAGTGTAAGAGAAGTGTGAATGTGAATGCGAATAAGTAAAGACTACAGTACAACTCCGCCCAGCCGACCCAGAACATAAAAAGTCATGACAGAAGGAAACAGATCAGCCGCCGAAGCCGTAGAGGGTGCGGCCCTGGCGCTTGAGGGCGTAGACGACGTCGAGCGAGGTGACGGTCTTGCGCTTGGCGTGCTCGGTGTAGGTGACGGCGTCGCGGATGACGCCCTCGAGGAAGGACTTCAGCACGTTGCGGGTTTCGCCGTAGATCACTGCAGTCGTTAGAGAGGTCGATTACAGATGGATAGGAAGAGACATACTGGCTGAGATACGCTTGACACCTCCTCTGCGGGCGAGACGGCGGATGGCGGGCTTGGTGATGCCGTGGATGTTGTCGCGTAGGATCTTGCGATGGCGTTTGGCACCGCCCTTGCCGAGACCCTTTCCTCCTTTGCCGCCTGGACAATGTTAGATGTAGTAGAGTAGAGGTAGAGGTAGACAGTGTACTTACGGCCAGTCATTGTGAGAGATGAGTTGGAGTGTTGGTGGTGGAGTGTAGTAGAGTGTGAGTACTGAGTACTGTCGAGAGTAGAGTACTGGTAGTGTAGTAGAGTGAGGATGTTGTGATGCTGTGATAGATGCTGGCTGTGCTAGAGGTAGAGAGAGGCTTAAGTAGGCGACCGCGATCTGGGTGATCTGGCGGCGGACCAATCAGCGCGCAGGATCACCGGCCGTCGAGATCACGGCTCTGATCTGGGGCCGCCCGCCTCACCGCGCGCTCAGTCGGGCGGCCGGAGCTGAGAGATCACTGACGGTGCTGTAGACTGCATTGATCACTGCCAGATCAACCAGGCCCGCCGTCGTGGTGGCCGCATCAGCCCGTCGACCGATCTTGATCTGATCTCGACTTCTTCTTGATGCGCCAGATCAGTGCTGACTCAGCAGATCACGCCCTCTCTCTCTTTGCCTACTTAAGGCGCCGCCCGCCCTTCGCTTCCACCACTAGAACATCCACCACTCTACCACCACTTCTCTACAGACATCATCAACAACCACTTCCATCAACCACATCCATCTACATCTATCGCAATGGCCAGAACCAAGCAGACTGCCCGTAAGCACCCTCTACTCTTCTCTTCTTGCTCTTCTAACACACCCAGGCAAATCCACCGGCGGCAAGGTCCCCCGCAAGCACATCGCCTCCAAGGCCGCCCGCAAAGCCGCCCCAACCACCGGCGGTGTCAAGAAGTCCCGCCGCTACAAGCCCGGCACCGTCGCCCTCCGTGAGATCCGTCGCTACCAGAAGTCCACCGAGCTGCTCATCCGCAAGCTCCCCTTCCAGCGCCTCGTCCGCGAGATCTCCCAGGACTTCAAGACCGACCTGCGCTTCCAGTCGTCCGCCATCGGCGCCCTGCAGGAGTCCGTCGAGGCCTACCTCGTCTCGCTCTTCGAGGACACCAACCTGTGCGCCATCCACGCCCGTCGCGTCACCATCCAGCAGAAGGACATCCACCTTGCCCGCCGTCTGCGCGGTGAGCGTTCTTAGACGTCTTCGCTCTTCTTATGATGCTTTTTTATGTTAATCACGGTGGTGGGTGGAATGGCGTTCTTGTATTTTAATTGACAATCGACCTCTTCTTCTGCTTCTCTTCTTCTTCTACTTCTCTTCTACCGTAATCGTAATCACTCAGTGGACTCTTGTGGTGCCTCTTGTAGTAACGTGAGGCCTTGATATAATTTCAGCCTCGTAATATAACATACAACTGAGCATCATCATCACGATGCTCGCCCGTCGACTGCTGCGGCCGCTCGCCAGGCAGTCCAGGCAGTCCAGACATTCTTCCAGCCAGTCCAACCAGTCTTCCCCGCTGTCCGTCCGCCTGCAGAAGTCTCTGCCCGGCCGCGCCCTGCAGTGGTACGCCGACCGCCAGGCGCGCAGGCCCTACCTCACCCAGTTCTACAGCACCGTCGTCATCTTCCTGCTGTCGGACCTCTCGGCCCAGCTCTTCGTCCCCTACGTCGCTCCCTCGCCCGAGGACGACGAGGTGCCCTACGACCCCGTGCGCACCGTCCGCCACGTCTGCATCGGCGGCGCCGTCGCCGTGCCCAGTTATCTGTGGTCGGTCTATACCCTCTCTCATTATTATTCTCTCTCCCAGTCATTCTCTCTCTCTCTCTTTATTATTCTCTATACTCTACTCTACTACCCTATTGCCGGCAATCCTCTAAAAGGCAATGTAGGTTCACCTTCGTCCACCAAAACTTCAACTACGCCTCAAAAACCCTCAGCATCGCCGTAAAGGTCCTCCTCTCCCAGACCATCTACGCCCCCCTCTTCAACATCTACTTCTTCTCCGCCCAGTCGCTCCTCTCCGGCGCCTCGCTGCCCGAGACCCTGCAGCGCCTCGCCATCACCCTGCCCGTCAGCATCGTCAACTCCGCCAAGGTGTGGCCTGCCATCTCGGCCTTTATGTTTCTGTATATTCCGCACGAGTTCCGGGCGGTCTTTGCGGGGACTATTGCGCTGGGGTGGCAGACTTATCTGTCGTGGCTGAATCAGGCGGCTATCAGGAGGTTAGAGAAAGTAGTTGAGTGATAGTTGGTATTATGAGTGATAGTTGGTATTATAGATGTGGTATATAGGGTGGTCTTTATAGAATTGGTATTATAGAGTTGAAGGAGTGGTATTTATATAGATGCATAGAAATGACTTGAGTGATAGGTTGGTATAGAGTTAATAATGAGTGGTGAGTGATAGAGTTGGATATTTTATAGTTGTGCATAGAGTTGTCTTGATAGAGCTGTATTTCTATAGACGAACAGACACACATGTCCGTCCTCGAGCACTCGGACTTCCTCGCCGGCTGGGCCAGCGACAGCGACGCCGACAGCGTCCAGTCCTTCGCCTCCGACGAGGCCGCCCTGCTCAGCGACCTCATCGCCACCGTCGTGCCGGACCGACAGCCTACCAAAGAGGCAGATATCAAAGAACCACAGTCTATCAAAGAGGCAGAGACAGCCAGAGAGACAGTCGAGACAGATATCGAGACAGACGTCCCCGACATCGAGGACCATGAATACCTCCGTCTGGCGCGCAGTGTCGCGCGTGTCGCGGCTTCGCAGCCCCCCGACGGTACGCCCCCTCCACCTTGCTTGACTCCCACTGACTGACCAGCGCCTAGTCCACTCCCCCAGAGAACTGAGAGGCGCCAGACCAGTCCTCCGCGCCCGTAATACCCAGGAGCACCACCGAAAACCAGTCCTCACCCCTGAACCTAAGATAGCCATCAAGATAGAAGACGACCCGACAGGAGATGCCACTATCAAAACAGAAGATGACCATGAGAAAAGAGATGCCACTATCAAAACAGAAGACCCTAAGACAGCAGACGTCAAAGTCGACCTAGAAGACCCTGCCACATCCAAGCAGTCCCCCCTCGCCCGCTTCCGCCATCCCCCCATGAAATCCCTCTCCGTCTCCGACCTCGTTTCCCCCGCCTGGTGCGAGCTGAAGTACTTCTACTCCCTGACCACCCACGGCCGCGTGCGCCGCACCCCGGCCATGCGGCGCGGCACCGTCGTGCACCAGAAGCTCGAGAGCGAGGTGCACACACCCGTGCCCGTCGAGATCACCACGCGCGAGGACGCCTGGGCCCTGCGCATCTGGAACGTCATATACGGCCTGCGCACGCTCAGGGACACCGGCATGACGCGGGAGATGGAGGTGTGGGGGATCGTGGGGGGAGAGGTAGTCGTAGGCGTCATCGACCTGCTATCCACCGACGTCCCGGAGGGCGTAGAAGAGCCAGAGGAGGAGAGGATATATCTCACGGACGTCAAGACGCGGAACGCAGGCGGCCTGCCGAGCGTGAAGAGCGCCGGCTTCAGGTCGCCGCGCATGCAGCTGCAGCTCTACTACCATATGCTCTCGCGGCTGGTGGACGGGGAGGAGATCAGCATCGATGACATCGCGGGACGGTTCAGCCTGAACACCACACAGCCTCTCTCCGACGCCTTCCTGGCGCAGGTAGGGAGCATCAACGACGATTACTTCGAGGAAGACGCCTGCTCGTGGACGCAGTCGTCGCAGAACACCGATGCCGACGAAGAGCCCCCTCCCTCTTCCTCGCGGCACGACTCGCTTACCGTCCTGCTCAACCACAACTCCCTCTCGCATCTCTGGGACCTGCTCAGGGAGAACCTCCGCCTTACCTTCCTGCGCTACCCCGAGCCTGCGTCTACGCCTACGCCTGCGTGTGCGGAGGACGCAAAGCCAGTCAACATCCTCTCGCCCCTCCTGACGGTATCCTACATGTCTCCTGTACCGGGGGATGGGGAGGGTGAATACGTGCCTGTAGGCAGCCGGTCGTTCGACTTTGATCCGGCCTCGCTGCATCCTTACCTTGAGGCGCAGATGGAGTGGTGGCGCGGGCAGAGGGCGCCGAGGGGCGTGCCGCTGGCGGAGTCGTGGAAGTGTCAGAGCTGTGAGTTCCGGGACCAGTGCGGGTGGCGGGCGAGGCAGTTCGAGCTGCATCTGGCGGGGGTCAGGGCGAGGAGGGGGGATAGCTAGGTATTCTGGAATTAACATATGAGGTCGGCGTTAGGTGGCATTTTAGGTGTATAGTATTGTAGGGACATGGTTGGAGTTTAGGTAGTGCTTGATTATAACGTGCATAGGGATGAATTATGCAATTACGATTTCGGAATGAATATCAGCTATTAATGATGATTGACATAGAATGCATCTTCTAGACAGTTCTTAATAGATATACAAGTCCAGGAGCTAGGGAACTGTCGCGTTGTGGTTGTTGGACTATATCTACATTGTTTTTTTTATTCTTTTTTATGTTAGGAATTTAATTGAAATGTAGACAATCTCGCAGATTTTTCTGATATTGAGCACCACATCCACATTTGGAGAGAAATACTCGAGTTATATAGCAATAAGACATAGATAACACTACTGGATCATCCTAGGCTAATACATCTGGTGTAGGAGCTATTGTTCCCGTCTGTGTGTTCCCGTCTGTGTGTCTACGTGGTTGTATAGAGAGCCTCACCAGGGCTGATCTGGCGCGACGACGGTTGATCCAAGGCAACCCTCGAGTAAAAAGAGAATAATAGCATGATTGAAGCATAGACAGTCACGGAGAATGCACCTGAGCCCCCGGAAGCTGGAGAATCAGTCGGTGCAGCTGGCGGGGTGAGTCTACACCGCGAGAAGCTCCCTTGACGCAGGGGAATGCAGGGGAATGCAGGTCACAGACATACAGTGACAGCCTATCATGACAGCCCCAACGACAGCCTCGACAGCTCGACAGCCTCCAGCCTGTCCTCTCTCCAGTCTATCCTCTACAGCTCTATCCTCTGCTCTTAAGTACTACTCAGGCCATGTACGGGCGGTACAGGGATACGATACACCGCGGTATCCGTGACCGTACGGGTAAGCACGCCGGCGGCGCAGGTAATGTTACGCGTCACATCGCCCGCCCGCCAGGTGCGCATCCCGGCGAGCGTACGGGCCGATACGGCGAGCCCCCGTCACGTCCTGTCACGGCGGACGACGCTCCTGGCTGCGGCCGCGGTCTGACCAGATCCCTCTTCCTCTTCCTCTTCTTCTTCCTCCTCTCCCTCTCTCTCTGTCTCCCCCCTCACACGCTGTTCTGCCCAGCTAGCACTCCGGCGCACCCTCCTGGCTTAAGGTATGCCCCATTGACCCGTCCTGTTCGACTCTCCAGCTTGCCTGTGCCCCGTATACTCGTAGACAGAGAGCTGACCTCCAGCTAGCCTCGTCGCAACAAGCACACCCACACGCCTCCAATTGACCGTCCACAATGTCCACGCGCAAGAGAAGACAAGAGGCCGGCGAGGAGGAAGAGCTCCAGGCCCTCCCCAGCGACCAGAGCGACGCGGAGGAGGAAGAGTAAGTTGGCGCCGTTGCTGTCGTTGTCACCGTATGTATGCATGTGCTGACGCGCCGCAGGTTCGAGGACGAGTCTGATTTCGAGGGCGAAGAAGATTCAGAGGAAAACGAGGATGAGCCTGTCGAGGAGCCTGAGCGTATGTCCCTCTTCCTTCGATCTATTACACTTGCTCTTTCTTAATATCCTGTGTGTATCCTGCTGTGTTCGAGGTTAACGCGTGATAGCATCCACCAAACGACGTAAGATCACTCGTGCTGCTGCTGCGAAGAAGAAAGCCGTAGACGACGAGGAGGAAGAAGAAGAAGAAGAGGAAGAGGAGGAAGAGGAGGAAGAAGAGGAGGAGGTGGAAGAAGAAGGAAAGGGAGATGACGAGGAGGAAGACGGTGAGGGAGAAGATGACGAGGACGACGACGCTGCTCCCAAGGGCAAGGCTTAGTCGACGCGGGTGTAATCGATGTAACAAGATATAGGCAGGGAATAGGTATGGACTAGGGGTTTTATTGAACTGTGTATCGAATATAGAAACGGGGAATCATATCCAGGGACAGTCCATCCTTATGCCGTAGGTAAAGGGAAAAAGACACGCGACACCGCGCGAGGGTATCGTTTCGTTGGCTCCAAAAGACCAGGACCGGCCTCGACTCGTACACTCGTTTTACTCGAGATAGTCATCTCGGGATCCCATCTAAGAAAACATACACTCTGCGTCCATCTTGCTGTAAGCAACGCACGCAGAGTCCGAAGAAGAAGATGAGTCCAAACGAGCATGAAATTATATCGCCCCACTCGCTGTTTATTTATTTTTGGCTTTACCTCTTGCTACACTGACGACCAATAGAAACGATAGCCCAGCATTATCCTACGACTAACGGCACGATGATATCGCTTGGAGGAAGTAGAGCACTGCTTCTGAACATCACATCCTATCTCCATGGCATAGGACATGGCTTGGAAATTAATTAATGTATACCTGTCTGGGATATTGCCTCCCCTTCTCTGTCTGAAACGAGAGGTGCCAATCAGCCGTCGCTCCCGCTGCTTCTGAACGTCGCGCAGAGCTGGCAGTATTGGTGCGTGAGGTCTAGGATGGGCTGGGGGAGGTTAGTCGCCTGGACGATGCTGCGGACCTTAACGGCGCCTTCTTCCTCGATCAGCTTGCGGATCAAGTACAGCAGATCCGGCGAGAACTGGACACGTCATGTTAGCCATGTCCTATATCATAGGAGACAAGGACATACCTCGGAGTACCATCGGTATTGCCATGCAATCAGCCTGATGAGCGCGTTGAGCATCCCCCGTGTATCGTTCTGTCGCTCGTACAGCTTCAAGATGCCGCGGAGCGCCTTGGGCGAGAAGCGGACGTTCATGCAATGCTTGTACGCCTCGATGGCCTCGGGGAGGTGGTGGAGTCGCTCCGCGAGTTCACCAAGTATCTCCCATTCTGTGGCGGATTTCTTATATTCAAGGGACTGCTGGCGGGACTGGGCCATTTCGGACCGCCAGATGGTGTAGACGCGGAGGTCTTCGTAGAGGACCATGAAGAGGTTGTCTAGCCAGCGCTCGCAGAGGCGTTTGTTGTGGAATTGCGAGTACGAGTTGGAGTGGTCCTGCTGTGCACCTCATTAGCATTCATTAGAAACAGCCTCATTGAACTTACATCGTCGTTGCCGGCTTTGACTACCTCTGTAGCAACGGTCTGGTTTGGCTTCTCGATTCCGTGGGTCTCATTCTCCTCTCCGTTCTGCTGCTCGGAGGGGCCGTCCTCTTCCTCATCTTCCCCTCCTTTTCTAGAGTCCTCCTCCCCGGTCTTCGCGGCCGCTTCGCTGTCGCCATCATGTAACGCTACCGTGCTGGCGTTTTTGGTCACGCTACCCGGCCGAGTCGCTGTCTGTCGCTCAACCCTATACTCCTCCTCCATGACAAACACCTCGCTTCGAATCCTCAGGAGCTGGTCCCACCCAATGTGTGATGCAATCTTCGTCAACAGGCTGTACGCCTTCAAAAACGTGCCTTGGTAGTTACCCGCGTGCAGCTTTCTTAGCGTAGGATGTACCATATCGTGAGGCCCGCCCTCCTTAGGCTGGCCTTCGTCGATTTCGTCAAGCATGCTTTCCGGAAGGACGGGCAGCATGATGCGCGTAGGTGGTGGCATCCGCGGCGAGTCTCGATCCTGGTAGTTGAACATGGGACAGGAATTGAGGGTTAGGAGAGCCAGGTTCCATTTCTCCAGGCTCACGTATACTTCCGCCAGACGGATCCAGGAGCTAAATTCGCTGGGGGCTGCGGTCACGCTGCGTTTTGCGCATGCTAGAGCCATCTCGTGTTCGCCTTTGCTTTGGCAGAATGCGGCCTGGCAGTCTAGGAGGGCGTAGTCCATTGGGATTTCCTTGAGGGCATCGTGGAGCAGTCGTACGGCCTGTACCTCTTCATCCGCGGAGATCAGGACACGTGCAAGGAGGGACGAGACCTCAACATCTCGGGCTCTGAGCTTTTCGAATAAGTTGATCCCGGAGACGTAGCGACCGGTGGTGTTGATGTATTTTAAGATACCGGAGGTGAGGTGGTTGGTGACGGTGTTGGGGACCTGGGTTTCGGGATCCGAACTGAGCTGTCGGCCTGAGAAACAATGATGATTTAGCACGCATAGAGGAAAGGAGTAGGGATTCAATGGCAAATCGAACCGTTGAAAAAGAGTCTCTCTGCCGCATCCAGGAACTTATGTTCCATCTCGGTGTTTGTGATCGGATTAAACCGTCTCACTCCCACGATCTTCTTGATGGCCTCCCCGCTCCCGTCGTCCGCGTATGAGTATGATCTGAGCACACCACATACAAACGTCTCCAGCCACAGTGCTTCCGTTGCAACACGTTTGTCACCACGCTCGTCGATACAGTAGCTCTCTAGACTGCCGGGGATCTTGACCTCGACTCTCATGTCCACGTGGGAAAAGGCATTGTAACAGCTATACGTGCGTTAGCATGGGGTCCCTTTCGGGTCGGAAGGGTCGTCGAACCAGTATATTCCCGCCACCACCTTGTGCTGCTTGTCGATGGGCGAGTATGTAAGAGTATTCACGTATGCGGCGAGGCTTGCGGACGAGGACGCATCTATACCGGTAACATGGTGGTAGACTCCGGTCTAGGCAGATTAGTTGAACAGACCGGCCAAACCGACGGACAGCCACAGCTAGCAAGGGGTCGGCGCATCTAACCTGGCTATTGGCCGTGGATTTGGGCTGCTTGACCAGGTGAACGAGGTCTGGAGGGCCGAGCTCTCTCAGGTTCTGTAGAGATTCCGTGCGGGCATCTATGGACGAGTAGATGGCATTGTCTTCCTCGATGAGCCTGTCCCACGAGCGAGAGTCAGCACAGTCTTATTACTATCGGCAGAGAGCTTGACAAAGAACAAGAAGTGCCTGCTGGTCGAGACAATGGCCACTTACTCCGGGACAGCTGGAGACACCATGTCGCCAGCACCGCCCTGACTGGCCGAACAGGGGGGCAGGGAGAACGCTGTGCGGGCTGAAGAGCAGTAAATGACAGAATTGGGTGTCTCCCTTGGTCTCTCAGGCCGACATACAGTGCAGAGCGAGCGTGGCTACCGGGGTAAACAGTCCAGCGGGCCGTTGGATCGTCTGCGGTCGTGGAGAGTTGCGCATCCACGCAGCCACGCCATGCCCGATCGGGAAGTTCGCGACACCCCAAAAGCTCGCGGCGATGCAAACTCGCCCGGACCCAAAGAACAACGTCCGTCACGCAGAGACCATGGTCTCTTTGACGGCCTCCTGCTTGATTTAGTTTCCGTTTATATTCACACTCGATACCCGTGCGTTTATATATTGCCCGTTGGGAGGATATTGCCCGTTGGGAGGCCGAGGACCTTGCCTATGATACCAGAGAAACAAAAGCCTCGAAGGAAAGACGACCATGTCTGCCTTTTCGGCCCTCAATATAGAGGTGGATGACACCCCCGAGGAAGAGGCCGTCGACGACACACGCGAGATCCAGATAGAAGAAGCCCTCAAGCTCTACCAGACCGCGCTCAAGCTCCACTCGCTCGGGCCCAAGCATTACAAAGAGGCAGGAGAGGCATATGACGTGCTTTTCAGATCGGAGATATTCAAGTTTCCATATGCAGGACTAGGAGACGCGCTGTCGGAAAGCGAATACGTGGAGGAGGTCGACGAGCCGTCTGCTGTCTCGGTGGCTGCCGTAGACGAGACAGCAACGGCAGCCAGCGCCCTGCCACAGACGTTATATCTGTCCTACAAGAATTATGGCCAGTTTTTACTCGACACCGTTCGACACGCGTGGGAACAAGGAGGAGACTTGGCAGATATGGCGCCTTCTACAGCTTCGGCCGCCAGGCACTTTGCAGATGCCCTTGAGCGGGATGACTCGGACTTGGAGCTCTGGAGAAAATGTGCACGAGTCGGAGATGCCTTGCGGAGCCATCGAATTCTGAGGTTTTGTCTGGAAAGTGTTTTAGAGGGGAACGGAGATGGGATGGACGACGGGTTTGAGCAACTAGGAATCGAGCAAGCTGGTGCTGTTGGTGATTTACGGAAATTTTTCACTGCCATCTTTGACCAGGTGTCGCTGGAACAGCTTCCACGTAAGCGGCCGAGACGAGCGTTGCTTAATCTGCTTCAACGGCAGATAGATCCCTTCCCGTACCTCCCTTCGGCATTAAAACATCTGGATGGAGGGCATATTTCGAAGCAACTCACTCTACCTGCGATCAAACGTCACTCTATAACACCAACAACGAACACATGGGCTGGCCTGGGCGAGAAAATCCTCGAACTTCTGAGCGACGAAAGTTCAAGCCATGCCTCAACTGAAGTGCGAGGAACAATAGAAATTAACCTATCGGAAATCGATACCACCATGACCGGTTCTGGGGCAACGCTTCCAATAATCCAGGGAAGAAGGCCCTCCAAGCATAAAGAAACCAATGTGGCTCATAATTTCGAAGTCGTAGTGAAGACCATTTCAAAAACCGAATTGCCTTCCACCGACGAGAAAACGGCGGCTAAGGAAACTACGTCAACTACGGAGAGAAAGTCTGATGCGAAAGCGAACGAGGAGACCGAAGAAAAGGTAGATGAAGATGTTACCGAGACCAGTCACAAAGAAAAGGAGGATGATGAAGCCGCCGAAGAGGATAGGGAAGACACCGAGAAGCCCAATGAAGCGAATGAAGATGCGGAGGCGAGACCTGGCCCCCAAACGAGAAAGAGGTCCTCGGCATCAATAGCTAACGATGAACCGGCCGATGGAGGGAGAACGAAAAGTAAACGCATTCGAGCACGAGAGTCTATTGCTGAAACACATACGCACCCCGAAGAGATTGACTTTGACCAGACAAGGTACTTTGAGGACAGGCTTGAGATTTTTGCTCAGGCTGATGAGTGGATGTTTAGCACAGCAAACGGCTTGTTATCCAAATTCGGCGTGGAAGAGCTAGGGAGTATTGAACAAATTAAGCAGATGATGACACCCAAAGATCACATCATGGAACAGGATGACTTGGAACCCTCACCGGAAGTTTCGACATGCCTTGACTTGAGATATGTAATTGAGAACTGGAACGACGGCTTTGGCAAGGTAGCACTGCATAGTGACATCTTTGCGGATACCCAAGGTGGTTTAAAGGGTGCAAAGAAGTCAGGACTTAGCGTCTTTCTTGAGCATATTAAACAACCTACTATCAAGTCTGAACCAAAAGACGATTTAGTTGACGCTGATGGCTTGAAGGAGTTTGCGCAAAACGCTAACACCGGCAATATATCCTTGCAAGAACTAGCGTTCAAATGGCTTGAAAAATTCCTTAAACCAGACTTGCAATCCCTTAATGGGCATGATATATCCAGTGCAACTGACTCGGCTTATGCTGCTCATCTGTTATCTCAGAGTACTCAGGATAGTCTTACCCAGATACTCCTTCAGTTAGATGACTTCATATACTGCAGGCTGCGGGATTTTGCTCTGAGTTTGGAGACCGAGATACTCTCAAACGCTTATGAAACGCCCTATTCCTTCACGCCTGGAGATCTAACTACCGTGGAAATGGCCCAAAGCATCTACGAATTGCACTTGGGCATATACGATTCAATCGTTGGAAAGAAAGAGAGAGATGAGGAAGAAGTGATACTCCAACAGGATAGATTAAGACGATGGAGGTCAATGACGCGCACCTATATCAGCTATTATCTGGATCTTTGTGTCGTGGATAATAGGCAAACCGCGATGGTGCTCCGACATATATGGGCCACTACTCTCCATGAAAAGCTGACCGACGAACAGAACGGAAATTATGTGATTCTTTGCCTTGGTGATATCAGGCGTGTGCTAGTCTCACTGGGAAGTCCGCTCATCTCCTTGGTGAACAACGGTATAATGCCGGAGATATCAACTGTTGCTGTTGATCAGGAACTATCTCGGCTCAAGGCGATGGGTTTTTTTACCAACATATTCGGGTCAGGGGTAGATGACCCGGTACATGTGATTGAAGCCATCGAACCAGTATTGAATCCGTCCGCAGTGCGGTATACGGATGAAAACGGTGACATATCTGAAATGGCCGAACCAGACCTGGCTATTCAAAATCTGATCGCATTCCTGGACCAAGGGGACGCTACTCTTAAATTGTTCTTATTACGTCGGTTACGCGATGCTTACGATTCTATCGACTACCCAACCAAAGTAGTGTCTTGCCATTTCCGCAGTCTAGACACAATCGTTCAAGAATTGAACCGCCCAGCACGACTAGAATGCCCAGTTGACGAACGACGGTCCAACTTATTAAAATGGCTTAAACTGGCAGATGATACTCTCACGAGTGTAATGCGGAGAGTGGTTACCAAGCCAGAAGTATCCTTTGAATGCTTTGATTGGGATCATCTCCAGGACTCTATGACCTCTCTTGCCCGACTAGCTAGGATTCTGCAGACTTTCGCTCTTTACGAAGATGGCGTTCGTGTTGGCCAGATTACGCCTGCCGACGTACGTCCTGCATCTACAGCAAAAACCCTCGAGCAGTTTAAAGACAAACTACGCAGCTTGTTTGTGAAAATATGGATCGTGCAGTATACTCTGATAAGAGAGGGCATTGAACAGAATAAAGAGCTATTTGACACTCCCTTGGATGACCGCATACACTTCTTGCGCTCGGTTCACAATGCTCTTGGGCTCCGCTCATACTGCAAATACCCGAAAAACTCGTTCGTTAAACTTATGAGAGATGAGCTCTTGACCCTAGAGACCGGAGGAGACTATGAGAACGACCTCGCTCAGGTATTGTATGATTTATACAAATTTAAGTTCCTACCACATCTGGATGTTTCCTTCGATCACGGTTGTCCGTATGAGACTCTAGATCAAGACATAGCTCTGAAGCTGGTCGATTTCACAATCTCACAAACGAAACGAATTGACATAAAAGATTACTTGAAATCTGATCTAAAGTCAACAGTTGATGCTCTTCATAGACAGATTGACCAGATAGGCAAATCGGAACTGTCAACCTTCAACAAGAGGATTCTATCAAAATTCCTGAAAACCCCTATAAACCCTCTGGAGCTCTTCCGCTCAGTACAAGGGGTCAGCGGACTGTCTATGATCCCAGTCTACTCAAAAAGCGCCGACCTCGCCGACAAGGGCTGGTTTACCTTCCTTGGCTCCGCTGCGCTCGCTAAGTTTCGATCTCAGAAAAAGATAGGTCCTACTCCTACTGATGATCTAGATGCGGCTGCCATGCTTTTTCGCCATGACTTAGAGCACGGAAAAGATCGTTGGGAATCCTGGCATCGACTTGCCCAGGTATACGATTTGCGTCTTGAAGAAGACATTGCTTGGTCCGCTGAGAAGCTGAACAATGAACGCGAGGAGCTTGCAGCTGTGGAACGACGGGCCATTCATGCATATTCCATGGCTGTTGCCGTTGCCGCCCAAGCCTCAGACTTGAAACTCGACGAGAAGAAACAAATCTCTGATCTTCATACCGAATTTGGCCTTCGAATATATGCATCTACCAGAGACCCCTTGATTATGGGTGCATTCGACTTATCTGGTTTCACTAGGCATTTTAGCAGCGAGGAAAATCAAAGGATGTACGAAGGAAAACCGTTCAGTGCCATGAAGCCATTCTCGGCCTGGTACTTCGCTAGCGTTCTATTTCACAGAGCGATGAAAGACAAACCACTGAACTGGATGTAAGTTCCGCTAAGCGTCGAATTCTTCATCTCAATATGAAGATTGCTGACCTTAATTTCTAGAAATCATTACATGTTTAGCAAATGCCTGTGGAAAATGTATTGCAGTGATGACCCTCTAAAGGCAAGATACAAGCCCATCGAACCTTCGGATATTCTAGAATCCTTGACAGATGCCATTGATGCTTTACCAAAGAAGAAAGATGGCCGCTCGTCTGAACCGATCTTGGAGCCACATTCTAAGCTTGTTTCAATAACTCATAAACTTGTTCGGCGAGGTGACCTAAAGGTAAGTCTACGATCAACCTAGCCCAAGTTCCACAGTAGAGTAAGCTAAATATGGAACAGCCGAAGGAAGCCAGCGAGATTTTACTCGCTACGCCTTGGGCTCGAGGATTGTCGCCAGCAACAGACATGGATTCCTGGAAACCGTTCATTCTAAGTGTATTAAAGCAACTGCAGAATGCCGATAAATCTAACTGGCACCATCGTATTGTTGCAAGGGTCAGTCTATCCATTCTAACAAGTCTACGAAGAGCAAGCTAACTGAAACAGGCCGCCCACATCAAATATGACGACTCAAAAGACAAAGATGCTGCAATGGCGGCGAAAGCCGACCTCACTCAACATATATTCACTAAGACCATGAGCGTACAGGTCTGGCGACCGGAACACGAGAGAGCTGGAAGACATTTCGTCTACACCACACGATATGTCTACTTTTTCGTACAATTGTTAGAACAACTCGATGACCGTGCGAATCTAGACATGCTAGTCCGACGTGTGAGACGAAAGGTCAATGATTACCTGAACTTCCCTAAGCTTTGGGAGGATATATGTACCACTTATATTAAAGTAAGGATGCACCCATGCCATGAGCCAAACGTCTATATCAGTGTTTCTGACCGGTGTGTAGTTACTTCGCCGCGCGGGACTTATACCAGAAGGGAGGGAGGATACTGTTTTCGAAACAGTATTCAAGGGCGTCAACTATGACGATTTTACGCTCTACTCAAATCGCCTCGAATCCTGGTGTCAAACATTAACTAAGGAGAAAACCCCAATAATCGAGCTACTTCGTGACGCTATAGAATTGAAAAAATTGAATGGGCCCCTTATAAAATCCGGGATTTTTGACGACCTTGTCGTCGATATGTATGCACAACTATACCAGACAGCGCTTCCCGAGTTGGTTGAGCAAATGGTAGGGGAGGAGAATCGAGAGCGCATGAAGCTTGACCATTTGCTCATGGTTGGCGAATCCGCGGATGGAACGGAAACGCCTGCCGCCTCAACGCCGGCTCAAACACCAGGCCCAAGGCCTAGAGCGAAGGGGGTAACCAGGAAAGAGGTACAAAAGAGGGCAGATATAATTGCATCTAAAGCACCCCGTCCTACTCTCAAGCCAGCAAAGCCCTCAGATGACGAAATCAAAGCAGCACCGACAGAGCTTCAGGGCACCGACCAGCAAACAAGCGAGGAACATACGGCGGATGAAGTGCAACATGAGGATGACGGTAAAGCTCCGGAAGACACTGTTACGGAGGACAAAGATGAGAACCATGATGAAGAGAAGGAAGAAAATAACGACGACGAGAAAGAGGATAATAATGATGAGGAAAAAGAGGAAAATACCGCAGAAGATAAAGATGTGTCTGTTCCTGATCACAGCATACATGGTGATACCACGGAAGTTGAAAGCGGCCTCAGTGATCTCGAAGCAGAGGTAGCATCCGAGAGCGCCACGAAGCCTTCAAGCCCATCATTCCCAAATCGGTTCAAGGCCCGGATGATGTCTCCTAAGGCAAGCTCTGAGTTCTCAACCAACATCAGTGTAGATGGCGGTGACAACGAATCAGTCCCTGGCAACTCTATACTGGATACCAAAGCGGACACGGTGGGAACGGCGGAAGCAACAGACTCGCGGCTTTCGGATAATGACACGGAGGAGCAGCAGGAGTGAGCTTTATTCATTTGTCTTATATACTGGAAATGCATTTGTTTGTTTCCCTAATTCTTGGGCTACGGGGTGGGATAACTGATATTATTATCCAGGCGTTAATAATTGTCTTATATCCTCCTGTGTTGCCTAATTTTCATGTAGTTCTGTCTGAGAATGCATCTTTGGCTGGTCTTATAGAATAGTACATGGTAATGTAGGTCGAAACTGCAAAACAAGCCCCGCAACGTTCAAACCATGGTACTGATAGGTGTTCTGGGGATTGTTTTTGAAACGTTCCCATAACTTGAATGGAAACGGAATCGAGGAACCTCTATCAAGGTTTCGCCTTACGTAAGTGCTTACGTGCTACCGTATATACACGTGACAGCGCGCCGCACTAGCGAACTCTAACGACGCGACGCGACTCCTCCAGGCTCCAGCGCGGACTCTGTGACTGCTGCGGAGTTGCTAACTTTCAATGTAGCCCTTTGCTATCCATACTATCTGCTCCGCATCTTGTATACAGACCATCGTCCTCATTGCTATTCCTAGGCTCAATGCCTGCTCCACTACCTCAAGGGAGCCACAGGATCGTTAAAAGCAAATCCCGCTCGAAGCTTACCCAGAAGAATGAGCCGCCATGGACTCTGCTCGAACGGTCTGAGAAAGTCAGGCCTCCGTGCTCGGCGTTGACACTATCCAACGAAGCATGCAGAAACTCAGTGACTGCCTTACCACGACGGAACAATCTCCCACTCTGCTGGTCTCACCGGAAGCTTACCACTATTGCTTACTGCCAGGGGCCGCTCGGGGACAGTCGAAAATGCCTTAAAAAAATCCCTTGGACCGAAAGACAACAGCTTTGCTATGAGCACAGGGACGCTGTTTTGCCATGCTACCTCATGCGTCTACCCACTGAACTTCGGCAAGAGATCTTTTTATACCTTTATAAGGATGACAGCCGCGCTTATGCGGGAGTTAACCTCTACCGGAAATATACGAACAGGGTATGTTTTTTGAACCGCCAAATCTATCACGAGGCAACCGACGTCTTTTATCGAAATTTTGAATGCCGTATCTCGTCTCCATTTGGCAGGGAAGGCGACTTATTCATTATGGGCCAGGCCTGCCGCCATCCCCTGCCGGGTTATTGTCAGAAGTTCAATAGATTTCGCTTCGAATTACGGTTTCATCAACACATTAAGCCATACACCGAAAAACTTCAGGCGGTTATAGCACATCTTCGCAATTCCTATATCATAAGCCTTCGTATTAAGATAGTTACGCATGGCTGCCCTAACGTCGTAGATCACTGGAAAGACCCTGACAGTCGATTCAATCGGAGTAAGGGTCCAACGGTATATGACATCTTGCCACCGTACATGGACGCTTTCTTGCCATTGGCTGGAGTCAACAACCTGCGGGTCTCGATCGAACCCGATATGAAAATCATGCCGGAGTTTGATCTGCTAGGTGTGCTCCATAGGTATCGTTGTTTCTCGCGAGAGAAGGAAAAACTGGAACATAACAAGGCTTCCACCGAGCTCGCGCTCAAGGCGTTCTTAAGCTACTATAGAGACTGGACTCAGAGAATGAAGCATGGGATTCCTGAAGGAGCATGAACATATCTGGCCTGCAAGTGTCTACACCGAGACATCTCCCAGTGTGCCCTGTCAATACCCTGCAGATATTGATATTTTTTTTGTGGCCTGCGATCAATACCCGATGAAGGAGCCTGCATTATTTGACCCATGAGGAATGATATAGAAGCTTGGAGTTGATTTTCTGGATCCGTTGTTTGCTTCCATTTCAAGGTTGAGGTTATTATATTGAACACGGTGACGTTGGTTAGCTGTGGTACTATGTTCACGAAATCTGAGCGTGTATTAGTCTTAGACTTCGATCTGTCTGTGAGGCTATGACTTGTGCGAGAGAATGCTAGCGATCGTATAATCATCTAATATCACGAGGATGGGAGCATTCGCTTTGCTCACTAAGCAAGATATTAATCGCTTTCTTTTGGGGCCTTACCTCTAAGTACTACTTAGATACTTAGACCTACCTTTCTTTACTTTTAATACGGCCTCTTAGAGTCGCTAGACCTACGGTCTGGCTCCTCTCTTAAGGCCTCTAGCCTCCTAGGTTATTAAGACGTGGCTAAGGTATAAGGAAGATGGTGGTTAAGTGTGGTTAGGGCAGGCTTTATAGGTAGTGGGAGGTAATAAAAAGGGGGTGGAAAGGGGGAGGCGCTAGGCCGAATCGAGGTTTTTTCACGTAAATTCTAATCCTCTTATTAAATAAGGGATAGATCCTCTAAATGTTGAGATTAAAAGTAATGTTGCAAAGTGGATATACATGGAAGCAAAGTTGAAATCATGAATCATAAGGCTAGCACCGCTAGCCCAGACCTCTAGTCAAATGAGTCTTCGGGGGCAAGGTCCCATTGACGTGTCGTCAGCTTCTTCGGCTTTCCCATCTGTGCAAGTGGGCTAGGCTTCAGAGGTCCCAAATTGAGCTTTTTCATTTCTACTTGGGTGTTCTCGATGTCACTTTCGTTGGCAGGTATGAAGCTGTAATCCATTGAATCGAATCGTCCAGGTATCGTGTTCTTCTTGGATTTGGCCTTCTTAGTCGGAGATCTAGAGTATAGTTCCCTCTCAAGCTGCTCCACCTTACGGCGTAGCGCTTCATTCTCGGTCTCAAGGTCTTTAACTCTTTCGGTAGAGTGTGGTGCTGGGTCTTCATGTACTTGATAACGCTTAGTTCAGAATCTATAGGACTTAAAAGGGGCGAACTTACTTTTGATTTCGCGTGAGAGAAGATCGATTTTCATATCAAGATGATCCTCGTTTTTAGAAGACTGTAATATTGTTAGAATGTATCAAGCGGTGAAGGTGGTGTAATACACTCACCTGTTCATCCCAAGCGGCTTGCCATCGCCGCCTCTCCTCCTCCATCCGCTCTTCCATTTCAGCCCAGCACTCCTCGCGAACCTCCTGATCAATCATCAGACATCTCTCCTCGGCGGCTTTGAGCTTCAGTTCACACTCGATCCTCTCGATTTCTTCCTCGGAGAATCGCACAGCCAAAGCTTCGTATTCATCAGTTACGTGAGCAATTTCCAAAGCCGCTGCTTCCAGTTGTTCTGCAATAGCCGCTTGCGAGCTGCTGGTAGCGTTATTTCTATGTGCACTTGCGCTAGTAGTTGTGGATAGTATGGTGCTTGTAATAGATGGTATTCTCGGGACAGTCACCTCCCTGGCCAGTGCAGAATAACGTAGCATCTGCGATGTGGCATTGAAATCACCGAGTGGATCGGCCATGACCAGCATGACTGCCTTCTGGGTATTTCGTAGCTGTAGATTGGAGGAAGAATGGTTTGATGATGGGAATGAATTGGAAAACAGAAGCTCAGTGAGCTTACACTGCCTAAACGGCACGAGTGCCTTCAAAGTGTTGTAACGCGTCAGATATAAGACTCTCACACATGGTTGTGCATTCTCACCTTATTTCCATCTTGGAGATCGGTTTGCATCTGCAGACACTGTCCGAGATACATCAAACTCTCGTTAATCTTACCCGCCTCTGCAAGAGTTGCCCCTGCAGTCTTCGCGTTTCTTGCTCGCTCAGAACCTAAGTATGACGGTAAGTATGTCATGGCTCAAGTACAGCTCAAGTGGTTAACTTACCCGCAAGATCTACGATTGTGAATGCATTTCCTGTCCATGTCTCGTGTCCGAATCTCTTATCATTGACCTTTCTCTTCACTTCAACACAGAAGAATCCGTGGCTCCTGGAGCTAACACTGTTGCTTCCTGTGCCCGTGACTCTCCGCTCTACCAGTCCAGTCTCCAAGACCATCAGCGCTTCTTCGTGTGTGGAGCAAACGATTTTTCGTAATCCAGCAACAACCTTGCGGTCCGCCGATCGTTCTGTCGGTTTGAAGAGCAGTGGTCTTCGGCGGTCTTTCTGATTATTTGCAGCTCTTGTCCCAGTTGTCTGGCTGGCAGGGGAGAGAAGATCGAAGATTCTGTCATTGTATACTTCATACATGGATATCAAGACAGCGTGCTCCTCGGTATCCGGAATGGGAATCGATATATTGCTTGTATCGGGATCTTGGGGTAAAGTGCTAAGCCGCGGAGGCTGCGGTCGCCGTGAGGAGTTGGATCCTATGAAAGAGTCCTGAATATCAAGTCTTATTAGCCAAGTCTCTACTGAAAGTTCTCGAGACCATGCCTCTCACCATCGGTGTTTGAGACCTCGTGGTCATTGGAGTTTGCGCTCTTGAAAACCTGCCGCGATCTCCGCTAGGGTCGCCGTAGATAGTCTCAAGGAAGTGTTCGGCAGAGTATAGTTGCGCCTCGGATGGATCTGCTGAGCTGAGAGAGTCGATCAAGGAGAGATCTGTGTCCTCCTCTAGCAATCGTATTGTTGAACCAAGCGATCTGAAGATGATCTCTAGAGACATCTGCGTGATACCTCGCTGCGACTTTGACCCCAGAATAGTATGACTCTATACCGGATCATCAGTAATTGTGTCTCTCAGGGATAACATACTTATTTAACATACCTTCCCGCTGCCAGTGACGCCGAGAGTGGCTACCAGGCTGTCTCTATCCTCGAGTAGAACAGCATTGATCAAAGACGGCATGCCAGACTCCTGGAACACGTCCAGCTGCGTCGCCGCCTCTTCGAACACCTTTGTAAACGCGAACCTCTCGACAGCCCGTTTCCTCACGTCGCTCGGCGGCTGAACAGTTATGTGAGTTGGCCAGTCATGGTCGCTATCGGGCAGCTCGACGGAGAGAAAGCTCTCCTGTTTGGCATCCTGTCTGCTCTGGATCGGCGGGCGCAGTCGCAGGTATACCTGGAACAGGGACGCCTGTCCATGCGCGGACTTTGGACGTTCCATGAGTGCGAAACAGTGTCTCTGAGGCCGTGAGTGTCTTTGTCGGGTCAATGATGTCAACGATCGAGTCTGCGAGGGCTTGGTGGCTGCGGCTTTGCTTGTTGCGCTTCTGTTGCCCGAGCAACCAGTAAGCATAAATACGCACGTCCACCCCGATGATGCGTTTGTTCTTTGAGTGTCAAGAGCAGGCATAGAACTATCGTGTTGGTCTCATTATCTACGTCGCAGGATCTCTATAATGAAGAAACGGTTTCTTAGATGGCGACGCTGGAGTTATCCAAGATAATCACATATAGAACTAGCTACTCTGGCGACGGCGCTTTGAAGCCTTGTCGACCGACATCATCTTTCTCCAAAGAATTCTCTCTGGTCAGCACAGAGAGTAGCGCTGCCATCGCCGAAAAGGCAGTTAATACCACCCAGACAGTCCGGAAAGCATCCGTATACGCACCCTCCACCACACGCATAATCTCCTCTGACGCGTGAATCTCCCTCAGTCGAGGGATGAATCCCACCGCCTGGCTTGCATCTTCCAGTACTGCAAGTTCTTTAGGTAGTTTACCTTTGAGCGGAGAGATACCTTTTTCGAACATCGAGTGGAAGGTAGCAGAGCAGATAGCTAAGCCTAGCAGAGAGCCCACAAAACGCGTAGTGACTAGCATGCCTGAGGCAAGCCCGTGGTCGTCGACCCTCCTAACGCTCGCCAGAACGGATATCTGAGTTGAGACCACAACCGTACCGAGACCAGCACCGAGGAGGGCTTGGAAGGCGTAAGTGCGTGCTCTACCGCTCTCAGGGCCAATGGTGTAGTTCAGGCCCAGGAATACCGTTGCGACAATCCAGCCTACCCACAGCGCGATGCGGTACTTTCGGCTCCAGTCTATCAACCCCGACACAATGACACTTGTTCCTACGGCTAGACAGCAGAGCGGCAGAGTCGACTTGGCGGCCTCGATCGGAGTTTCGAGATATACCGCCTGGAAGAAAAGCGGAAGATAGAGGAGTATAGGATTCAATAACAAGCCGTATATGGCTCCAGACACAGTCCCTGTGATGATAGAGACGTTGTCGAAGATTTGGTATGGGATCATGGGCACTTCTGCTCTCTTCTCAACGAACCCAAGTGGGATGAGGAGCAACACTCCGGTAATGAGAGGGACAAGTGTCTGCCAGGATACCCAAGCAAACAGCATATTAGCCCAGCTTAGCGGCAGCGATATAGCAGTCCCAATGACTGCGAAAAGAGCAAATCCAACCCAGTCAAGCTTCCCCATCTTGTCTTTGATGTTACCTTCGATGGGCGTCAAATGAAGGAAGAAGAATGCCAGCACACCGGTGGCGCCCGCTATGATCAGATTGATCCAGCCAAGCCACGGCCACCCAACCTGTTGGGCGAATGCGCCTCCGATGAAGGGCCCGGTGACGGCTCCCACGGCGTTGGCCATGGACAGGACTCCTAGCCATCGCGGCCGCTCCTTCAGGGTCGTGATATCGCAAAGGATGATAGTCTGCAACACGTCTAGCCCGCCGGCACCAAGACCTTTGATCAGCCGGCCAACGACAACGATGTTCATATTCGTTGCGGTGGCAAAGATAACAGATCCGATGCCGAAGAGGACGATGGATGCATAAAGAACATATTTACGGCCCACCACGTCCGAGATACTAGCATAGATGGGCTGAGTGACGGCAATTCCAAGGGTGAAGGCTAAGCTGGCCCAGAATGACTGGAAGTTTGTCCCATGTAGCTGGTTGGCAATGACCTATTCGTAGTCAGACGTCGCTCAACTGCAGTCTGGTCTTGGTGAGACTCACAGGTAAAGCCAAAGATAGCGCTGTGACATCCCAGGCCACAATCAGCGAGATCGCAGCCAGCATCAGGATCGACAGGTAGAAGGAATAATGTTTCCCTCGCGGCTCTGTGACACCGTCTGCCCGGAGCTCATTGGCCTCCAGCTCCGCCTGCGACGCAGCGCGGTCGTTGCGGCTCTCGACTTTCTCCATCTCGTAGCTGTAACTATCGTATCGCAAATCCAAAAAAAAGGCAAAGTTGGGGGTGATCTTCTTCGAAAGTTCGTGGAGGCCCGCTGCGGAGTCTTCGTTCTGTTGATGGAGAAGAAGCAAATCCTGACACTTCTCCGGTTAGGCCCAGCGGGTGGATTCGGAAGCGTGCGATGTTAGCGCGGGTGGCCATTAGTTACCGTTGATTAGAAATTCCCGTCCCTGGTAACATCTGGACTTCTACCTACGCCTCTATGTCTATGCCCTTATGCGAGTCTGCCGCCGCCGCCAATGTTGACGTTGGGTTTAACGTCAAAATACCCTGGTTCAATTTGCGGGTTTCTTGTCGTAAGCCAGCTTGACGAGGAGAGAGTCCTTTCTAATCTGCAGCAGCATAATATTACACCCTGTCATGATTCACTGGAGTGGCTAAAGCGATTTCGGGCCTGTATGTCCGCGGTGAATAAAATCTCGAAGTTACTAGAACGCCTCCCTAATAGTTCCTGAATAGTCCATACTCAAAGTCCCTTCCTCACAGGCATTGGTCGAGGGAGTCTCGACAAACGAGGTGGATGCGCACCTTTGGATCCTTTGAAATCTTATGTTGACGACGACCATCAAAGTGGTGACGAGCTGTTATTTACTGTTCGCTTACCACCCTTCTTTCGATCTGAAACAGCAGATGTTGGCTATCTTATTCATCAGTCATGCTGGCAGCTCTTGCATTGCCAGGCACAGCTGCATGGTATGGGAGATCTTGGAGACCCTATACTCTCAGTCTCCTGTCCATACCCTTCCTCCCGAGATCCTTCTTATGATTGCAGAATAAGTCTCCATTTCCAGCCTCCTTAACCTTTGGATCGTCTTTTCTCATGTTCCCGACTACTTTCCACGAAAATTCTGGAGGTCCCGATTCAGCTGCGGAATGGAGTTCGGTGATCTGTTTGAGTAATCTCGCAGGCAACAAAATTCACTGCATTTGGGGTCAACAGCCCCCTCACAGTGTGCGAAGATAGCCGCAATGCACTACTCTGGCGTCAAGATTCCCCACCGGATAATATTAATGTGGATCTGGGCCTCATGTATTACAAAATACAAGGGGACCACTACGCACCATGGAATATTATAAGATATAACCCTGTCCAGTACCATCTTTTCGACTCACGATACGATCTTACCGGAATCACGGGATACGTGGGTTACCCAGACCGGAACCTCATGGGGTTGAAATTCTCTTATCAGCGGAGCAACCGCAGGCCTGATGAGAAACCAAGAACCATATCGGTTGGCGATGCACACGGGACCCCAATGCATTTTTCTATTGACGGCCCAGGAGGCGAGTACGTAACTAAAGTGAAGATAACATGGATGTCTGACCGTGGTCCAGCTCCTATAGTATCGGTATATTTTGATGCACCTATCCCTTTGAGGAATATACCGAAGGCGACTCAACTAACTTATTACTAGCTAATCACAAACCGCGACCGTTCTTGCTGGTTTTGCAAGATACACTCTCTTGCCGGCTTGCCACAGAAGTATGTCCACGAGTCAGAGTATGTCCCAGAAACAGGCAAGTTCGTTGCTGGGCTCATCTGGGCGTCAGGGGGTTTTGGCGATGAAACATACCCAATCTGGAACCTCGGTATATTATGCCAGCATGAATCTGGATAGTATCGATTTGTGTTGATTATATTGCGAGGGTGGTGCATGTTTTAAGAGCCACGAGTATCTCATGCTGTCGGTCACTTGCCCGCAAGAGTCTCTAGTCGCTCTCGTTATGGCTTAGGTCGCGAATTTCCCAAACGAAGGATTTAGGCTTTGACTGTCACTGAAACCGATCTTTGCGTATGTTCCCACGGCGAAGGATGATTGGACGGGTTAATGTGTCAAGGTATGTATGTATCCCATTTTATCATCTTGGGAAAATGAAAGGCTCATGGCTGACCAATGGCAAAGTAACCAGCGTTTTGAACCAGCCCACTGGATATAAGATAATATCGAACGGCAAGGTCTTGGACAAATCGTGCCGTGTCTTGAGCCGGTAAAATATTGTCATCCCTTATGCCAATCACAGCGTGCAGTCTTTTCAAGCATTTGGCACGAGGCATGAGAGGTCCCGTGACGATGCAAGTGAATTGGACCAGGTTTCCCCTATATAATGCAAGATTCTCCTCCATCAAGTCCCACCACTCTTCACCTCCGTAGGAGCTGAGGACACTAGGCCTTTTGTCCCGGCAGCCTACACCCAATACTTTTATAATAGAGGATTGAGAGGTCCCGTGGGTAAAAAGACCCTCCCTTATCTGCAACGTTCCTCCAACTTCCCATTACAGCTTTGTCGGCCGCCTCTACCTCAGTCTCTATGTCGTTTCAGCCGCGTGGCCTCCTTCGAACTCCATCAAGGGAAGAGCTTTGGGCTGAGACTAGTTGTGTCGCCTTAGATCTGCGAGAGTCAAAGACATCAGAGTTTTGGGAGGATGTTCTTCACGACGTCTTCATCAAGCATGACCATGGCTATTATGTGAACGCGCAGCGGCCTCTGGAGCTTGGAAGCACAAAGTATTGCGATTTCATCGTGTCAGTCAAAGATGGCAATCTTAAAAAGACTCGCTTGGTGATCGTGAAAGAAAAGGGTCTGAAAGCATACCAATCAAAGTCACAGATTGAGGCACTAGAGATGCGACTAAAGGAGTATTGTGAAGACGCCTTGCAAGATACTTCCATCTTCGACCGCCCATTCGTGTTTGGCTTAGCTGTTACTGGGACACATGGTAGAATGTTCTGTGTTCGCCCGGGAGAAGGACTGGAACCCGTACTGTCTAAATTCGCGGCAGGTGCTGGCCCCGACGGAAACGGTTATAGAGATGCTGCAGAAGATGTTTGGATCGAAGCTTTCACACTGGTCAAACGGATACCCCCGAGTGATACTCTAGCCAATCCACTTTGAATTGCCTTATGCGTCTCATTAGGCCGGTCTGAACGTTGGGACAACCAACTACTTTTTGGTGTCTGAACTCCTCGGCCTTTCCGCTTCCTCTTCCTCTGGAGCATATGAAGCTGGCTTTCAGACTACCACTTACCATCTTGAGAAATCTAAAACCCTGACATACTGTATTCCCGTCGCGGAGGCGATCCCTGCAACCACACTCGACAACCAACTACTGTTGGCGTCTAAACTCATGGACCGAAGACTATTGCAAACCTGCTCCAGGCACTCGCCAGAGGATATTGTTCTAGGACTACAGCAGACACCGCTTTCTCGTCGACATTGACTTTTAGGGTCCTGCTGCGGTGTCGCTATCATTTCTCATAGTCAAGAGCAAGCGTATGTATATTTATTATTTATCAAGTCCTCTCTGGTATTAAAATAGCTAATTAAGTTCGGGGGTATAGATCAAGGTGGCGTCCTGGGCCATGCAGTAGAGAAGGCCAAACGTATGAGAAAGAAAGATACTATAATTAGTCATGGTATCAGAGGCGAAGATCTTATAGTACTCGGTAGCCCTGCAGCAACAGCAAAAGCACGGCATACAGAGATAAAGAGGAAGAGGGAAGACAGAGACTAGTACTTTGAAATCATATCGGTATAGTTAGTGATCGACCAATAAGATACTAGAGAGTAGACTTGATAAAGATATATATTGAAATATATATTATACTAGTATGGTCGACACTACTTCTTACAACGATACAAGTGCCTAGACCTTCTACTCGAAGTCTCGTGGGTCTTTTGGCTCTATATAGCCTAAAAGGATGCTATTAAATAGATCCTTATTAAGCTTGATTATTATTGTCGAAGCGAAGCGAGACATATTGTCATTAACATTTAACTTTGAATACTGGTTTAAAGCTTTAAAATAAAGGTACGCTATAAGGAGGTTAGATGGCCTTAATGCGAGATTTACTATGCGGACCAACGAGTCTGGCAGTTTGGTTGGGACGTATAAAATCTACTAATTGGACGTTAATCGCGTTGCTCTGGTCAGAGAGTCGTCGAATTAAATTAAGCAATTATATTAATATACAATAACTAAAGTCATTGAGATATGGACGCACATTGATTGTAGGAATGTAGTTTGATGCCTGAGAACAAGACTTAATTGGCGGCAGTAGTTCGAGAGCGCGTAGTTCTGCCGCTCCTTCGCGGAGCCACAGAGTCCTTGTCTGGTGTTTTTGCTGCCGACTTCTTTTCCTTCTTCGGCTTCTCTGTCTTCTCCTTCTTTTCTTTCTTCTCGGTTTTCTCACCCTTTTCATTTTTGTCCTGCTTCTCTTTCTTCTCCTTCTTTGGCTTCTCGTTCTTGACATTTTCTTTCTTCTTCTCCTTCTCTTGGACCTCCTCCGCAGCATCATCATCCTGAGCAGTGGATTTCACCTCCTTGGATTTGCGCCTGGAGGTAGCTTTAGCCTTCTTAGCAGGGGGCTCATCATCTTCAACATCGTCATCTTCTTCCTCTTCAACGTCTTCTTCTTCCTCTTCATCGTCTTCCTCTCTGGTCCTCTTTCTACCTCTCGGAGTCTTGGCCTTCTCATTCTTTTCCCCTTGTTTCTTCTTGGGCGTTTCCTGTCTTCACGTAAGTAGGTAAAACGATATATAAAGCAAGCAAGGGAGGAAGCTACCTTCTGCTTGGATACCCTTACGCGAAAGCCAATCTTGCCTGGACGGTTCACTTCGATATCCTATGCTGTGTTAACAACGAGACGATAGCACTAAAGCAAAAAGCATGGACTGACTCCTCTCCAGTCCTCGTCGGCGACGTGGCCTTGCTCTACGGCATCTGAGACCTTCTTCTGACTCTCCGCGGGGATCTCATCGTAGCCATCCAGAAGGGTCATATCGCGCTCTCCTTTATCATCCACGATCTCCTGGATGCTAGCAACTTGCTTTGGAGTCACGCATCCCCTGGTAAAAAGTCGAGTCAATACATACGTTGCTGGTAGCTAGGGGCCGACTCTGCGGGACGTACCAGTGCTTCCAAGCCCAACTCTGGAACTGCTCGGTATCGACAAAGGTGCCCAGGCGAAGCTCGCCTTTGAGAATCTTCTCCTTCTTTTCCTGACATTCCTTGTTCTTGCAACCGGCTCTGCCCGTGCTGGCTAGCTCTGTTGATGGGATATGCGTTTAGCATGGGTTTCCGGCGCGTCGAGGGCGCGTACGAGGAATAACAAGTGCGCACTCCCGTGTGACGGGGTTTTTTTAAGTAAAGGGTCTCTACTCACCGATACGATAGGTAGGCATCTTGGTCTATGGCCTTCACAAGTTATTTCGAATACGGTCGCGGTGTTTTGGTGAGGATGCGCGGGTTGAAATTGTGAAGTGTTTGCAGGACTTTCGTTGGCTGCCAACAACTTGTATACTTAGGGCAATGTACCAGCAAACCCTTGCGAATACTACGAGCCCTGCTTGCCCAGACACTGGTCACCGGCCGTCCAGATGGTATTTGCAGGTTGCGGGTGGCTTGTGATGAAGATTGATCACTCAATATTTGGTTATTTCCTCCGCATTCGCATGTACCAACTCTCCCCTGAACCATGCCATTATGGCGAATATACCAGATAGACCATATGACTAAAGATGATTTTTATATATTCCATAGCGTAGCAATAGACGTATACACCCCCGGTCACCCGCTCGACCACTGGAGTGCAGTAGCAGCTATATCTCATGCTTTGCTCAATCGTGATATTCACGTAACCATGGCTAGCTAGTTATAGCGACGTGGCATATAGCTCAACAAGTACGGAGTAGCTTGCTGACGATAAGGCGAGCAAACAGACTAGACTCTTGCTTGTGTCTTCAACTACCTGGACCCCTTGATGCTCGTATTGTGTTTGAAGTTGATTGCGCGGTAAGTCGAGCTGTTTGGGTGAAAACAAATGTTCACGTGACAGACGCTCTCGCCGGCAAAAAAAGACGAGCAAGAGACATCCAGCATAGCTTCTCACCAAAGACAGCCTTGGGTTTAATGCAACAGGCGAGGATCGTGCAGATCCAACAGATAAACATATTGTCATAAAAACTAAAGTGCCCGAGATTCACAGCATTCGACCTTCTGGAACACAGGATATACCAAAAACCGCGGTCCTCCAGCTTCCGACAGAGAACGATGTCTGAACCGATACCAGAATCCATCCCAACAAGTCATGACCCCCGGAGCAAGCGTCCTACAAAGCGCCGGGCCCTCACTCCGCTATCTGAGCAAGCAAACGAGATAAAAACACTGTTCAAGGACCCGTCGAAGGAGATCCGGATACCTGAAGCATCGAAACAAAAAACCCTTGCGCCGCCGCCGGAAATAGTAGCAAACGTACAAGGTTCGTCCGCTGGAGCAGGCTCGGGAGAGTTTCACGTCTACAAGGCTAGTAGAAGACGCGAGTATGAGAGGATTCGGCTTATGGACGAGGAGCTGAAGAAGGAGAAGGACGAAGCGGATTTCAACAAGGCGAGGGAAGAAGCAAAACGCAAGGATGAAGAGAAGACGGAAAAGAATAGGAAAAAAAGAGAGAAGCGCAAGAAAGCGAAGGGGAAGAAAGAGAACGATGGAGCGGAGGACCCAGGAAGCCAGATGGATGTTGTTGATGCGCCGGTAAAGACTTCAGGGGTTAAGGATAGCAACGAGGTGCAGGGGCCTGCGGTCGATGGACATGAATCCGGCGGAGTGCCTGGTGTCATAATCCATGATGAGGATTGATCGACCCGAGAGTGGCGGCTGTAAGAATATTACGAGAGGGAGAACGGGATACTACAGACATTTTGATACCCAGTTTGATTTATTTCAATATTTTTGATTGATACCGTGATGCAAATATTCATCCGTGCCCACGGTCAATTTGAAATTATCTATTTCGCTTTTCCTATTTCCATTGTATTGTGTTCATGGCCCAATCATGATTATGAAAAAGCTGCTCGACTTTACTCTTCACCGCCTCCCATGTTGGCGGCTTGGTTCAGAGACTTTGCGCTGCAGATGTCGTCGACACGCAGGAGGAGACATGCAGACTGACAAGACGTTAGCAACTTATGCATGGAAACAAAGAAAGGGAAACGGAAAAAAATACCTCAATGGCGGTCTTGACACTCTGCAATTTTACAGCTTCGGGCTCCCAAACACCATACTCTTTCATGTCAACAAGCTTTCCGGTATCTCCGTCTATGCCCCAAGTGCTGTGACCTTCGACGTGTTTGGCTCTCAGCGCAGTGAGGACCTGGATGGGGTTCGACCCGGCGTTCTGGACCAAGGTCCGTGGGATGATCTCCATCGCATCAGCGACGGCCTTATACGGCCATTGTTGGATACCATCGATCGACTTGGCGAGCTTCGCGAGTCTAACGGACACCGCCATCTCAGTTGCGCCTCCACCGGGGGATAGACGGGGGTGGTAGATGACGTTCCTGGCCACGGACATGGCATCCTGTAGGTTTCGTTCGACTTCATTGAGAATGTCCTTGGAGGGGCCTCGGAGAATGATGCTACAAGCTTTAGGGTTCTTGCATTTCCGTAAGAAGGTGAAGTACTCGTCGCCGATCTTTTCTATCTCGAAGAGACCGCATTGGGTTCCAACGTCGGTTTCCTGAAGGTCATCGACGCGGTTCACGATGGTAGCACCGGTGGCACGGGCGATACGGTTGTTGTCCATTTTGCGGACACGTCGGAGAGCGGTGACATTGTGTTTGACCAAGAAATGCTGGGCGAGGTCTGGAATTCATGTTAGCATTATTTCTTTGTTTATAGCAAGTCACGGAGAGTTAAAAGTAAGCATACCAGAGACGCCCTTCTCAGTGATGACAAGATCGGGTTTGAGGGCGAGGATAGCATCGCACATGCGCTTGACCTGCTCCTCTTCAATCTGTAAAATCTTATTCCAGTCCTCTTCTTTGCTAATTTCGATGTTGGTCTGCGATTCTCCCTTCTTGTACTCCAGTGGACAATCGAGAAGTATGATCCTTGGGTTTTCTATCCTCCTTCGCATCTTGGGGTGGGTAATATCCTTGTTGATGATGACACCATCTATGACTTCGCTGTCTTCGATCTGACCTCCGGGGATCTTCTCAATACGCGCGTATCGTTTGATGTCAACCTCCTTTCTACCACTGCCGTTATCAAGCGAGACGGTGCGCACAGCCTTCAGGGCAAGACCGCACATAAGCTCTGACCAACGAGAGACGAACTTGGTTCCAATGGAGGATTGTATGAGGCTGTACATGGCCTTGTCATCGTCTATCTCGACCGGTAGGGATATCTCTTCGATTATTTCAAGGGCATCGGCTAGAGCCCGCTTGAAGGCAGAGATTATGATAACGGGGTGAATGTTGCGTTCGAGCTGGGGAAGAGCGTGCGCCAGAATTTCACCAGCTAGGAGAAGGGTAAGAGTAAGCATTGCGCACCCCCTTAGCAGTCTCTAAGATATTCATACCTAGCACAATAACGGTTGTGGTTCCATCACCGACTTCTTCATCCTGTGTCCGACTCAGCTCGATCATGCTCTTGGCCGCGGGGTGAGCGACCTCGATCTCTCGGAGAATTGCGTGTCCATCGTTGGTCAGAACAATGCCACCCATGGGATCAAGCAGCATCTTAAGCATGGCCTTTGGACCCAAGCATGATCGAATAATATCGGCAACGCTGGAAGGCCCCTTTTCTTAGTTACCGTAGACTTTGGTGTAATAGGAGGGGTTGTAGGAGTCTCACGTTTTGGCAGCCGTGATATTCGACATTTGAGCTTTACGACCAGTCTGTCTCCCCTCACTCTGGGTGTCTAGAGCCCGGTATTAGCAGTGGAGAAGAGAACAGGGCCCGGTTCGGCAGTGCTGGGATTGTACATACTCATAACCACCACAGGAGCCTGCATTTTGGCTGCGGTGAAGCCTGCCTCAGTTCGATTGAGGGAGAAGCGGGGTGAAGAGGAGGTTAAAAGCGCTAATAAATAAAGCTTAGAGCTGCGGATGGGCCAGGCAACAACTCAACAGCGTGTCCAGCGAGCTCTCGACGGCGTTCTTCTCGATATCAACTTTCTGTTCTCCCTTCGCTTTTTGCCAGAGCTTCATGTGGGAGGGATCCCGCCCTAGCCCGAAAGCGGCCTAGCGCCGTCTGTTCCTCGACTACATCAAAGACAGCGAGAGGAAGAAGAAGAAGAAGATGATGATGAAGAGGAAGACGAAGATATATTGACGGTGATTATCTATGTACAGGAAAGAGGAACTATGGCTGCTGCAGCGGTAGGCTTCTGGACGATTCTGAGTGTCGTCTGTTAGTCACGCTCATACTTGAGGGATCAAAGGACTCACGGTTGTCGCGTCTTTGATCAACATCAGCGCGATGGCTTGCTGTCTTGGGCATCTACGCGTCCTCGAGTAGACTAAGAATATGGATGCTCTGGTATATCTGCTGTTTCGGTGTTGGTCTTGTATGACCATCTTCAGAGTCCCAACCAGGGACACTGTCGGCTCGCATGTCAGATACTGGCATGGATTCATCACGAAAAAAAGACCCCTTAGACTTACCACACGGGAGCGTCCCAAATGTGCGCTCCCTCTTGCGAGGGTTTGCTGATTATACCGCAATATGACAGCTTGGGTGGTATCTTCTCAACCATCCTTAAGATACGGATAAAAGTGGTATAAAATCGACGACCACCTTTTCGCGCGGGCGTGCTAACGTCCCTCTTCTGCCGAGACAGAAGGTGGTTTCATAAGAACTCTCCTACTCATAATGAATACCCGTTGCTCAAAGGCTCTATTAAGTGTTAACAGCTACTCTTACTCAGTTCAAGAATATGTTTACTAACCATAATCTAGAGAAAGAGGTATGAAGATGAAGAGATATATATATATATATATATATATATTATATTGAGTAAGTGATAAAGACGTGATCAAAAGAAAGGTTGTTTTGTGGACAGTGAAAAAATTGTTGACAAGACTAATAAGATAAATAACGATAATATCTAGATTAGGTGCTCGGCAACTCATGATTAAGACTAACTATGAGTTTTCCACACAGTATAAGAGCATATAAACAATATCAAACAGAACTAGCTGCTTGATTAGCAAGGATGATCAGCGTTCGGTAGCAAAGGCGGTACTTGTCTAGCTTACCTTCAGTGCATAGCATTATAGCGTTTCAGTCAGGATGCTATTTTATTAACTGCCCATACCTCATGGTGACTCCGACATGAGGAACCTTTGATGTGTGGGTTAAATCTCCATCGTGTTCCTTGAGGGCGCTGTCCAGTTCCGCCATCGATCGCTTAACGTCCTTGGCAGTTGTCGCCCACGTCCCATAGCCGATCGCTAGGGCATTTATACCCCTCACGTCGCGAAAAATGTTGACTGCGTCGTACGGATCGGAGTGGTTGGAGGCCCACATATAACGGGCTCTGTACCCTCCAATGGGGGCGCATACAACGTCGAATGGGCCGCGAGTCCAGCCGATGTGCTTGTATATTGGATAGACGGGAAATCGTCCTTTATATAAGTCCACATCTCGATATGCCGTGGCTCTATTGGAATTGGTCTACGTCAGATGTGTTTTCTAGATAATTTGATCTGGGAGGACTCAAGACGTACCCAACAAAGAAAAGTTTTTCTCCTCGATCAGACTCCACGCTCCAGGATGCCCATATACCGCGCAGTCTGTCCTTTGGCCCCAAGGGATGCTCATATTGGCACGGAAGGCATTCAATTTTGGAAGTTAAGGGCTCATATAACTCTGTGCTCTTAAGCCTATCCGTCGATACGTCACTTGATGATGGCTTAAATGCACGGCGCTCCCACCAGTCAAGCTCGGTCACGCGAGTGATTCCTTCATTCGAGAGTAGGTCCTTACACCCGAGGGGTACGAAACACCGACAAGAAGGATGAAGCTCTTGGATTCTTTTGATGGTAGCACAGGAAAGGTGGCGTGGGTGGCTGTTAGATATTATCACCATGTCGATGGACGGGATATCTTTGATTTTGCATGGTGTCGGGGTAACGCGCTTGGACTTGATACCCTGATAGACGAAGCTATCCTCAAATACTGGGTCGAAGAGCACGCGGGGCCCGTTGTCTCCAAAGTCCGCATAGACACTTGTGTGCCCTAGCCAGGTGACGCAAAGCCGAACGTTGTCCTTTACAGCATCGAAGCGCGGAGAACTGACTGGGCACACCGACTTGCGAGAGAATACCTTCTGGCACTTTCTGATGGATGCAGTCAGTACGCCTTGGTGGAAGGGAGTCAGGGCGGCGACTATTTGGGGTAATTCACTTACTCAAAGATTGTCTTCTGACTAACTGTTTTCACGGAAGCCACGGTCGAAGGTCTACTGTGGCCTTTAGATTACGTCTCGAGCGTGTATTTGGAGTGAGTCAAACGTACACCGAGAGTTTTTCAAACCCGTCACCATTAGCACGGCGACCCTTGCCCCCCTTTCTCTTGAGGCAAGCGCGTTTTCGGATTCCTTCTTTCATCTCTGCAAGACAGTTTGAAATACGTTGGAAGCCCTCTGGGCAAGACATCGTGACTGCTTCCGCCGTTTACGCAAGAGCAAACCGACTGTTTACTGGATTGGCAAGGGCCGAATATATATTTTTTTAACAAGGAAGAGAGACTCGTCACTATGATGGATGGAATTCCTCGCTCGTTTCGAGGGGGGGTTCTACGTTATATAGGGCCCTTGAGTCATACTTCGACGACCCATGGATGGGATTACGAGTCGAAAGCGTCATCTTGAGGCATGGCACTGCTGACTACTATAAGGACAGAACACTATTCTCTATGCAATTGCGTTGACTGTAGAAAATTTGTGTCCGGAACCAAGCGGATCTAGAAAGACAAAGCAAGTTGAAGTAAATAACCACACGGCATTTAGTTTTTCCGGACTACTGCGGAAATTGCTTATGTAACCGGAAAATGCAGCAACACGTGATATAAAATTGTCGCAGCTTCGGCGTTTCTGCAAGAGCTTGAGGTCCCCGTCGCAACCGCGACATGAGATCAGGTTGGGGCTACTTTTAATACATATGTTGGGCAAGGATGCTGGGACAACTGTCTCCCGGTCAATGGAACCGAACGGAGCTTCTGCTGTCGATACTATAGCTTCTGTGACAACAGCCAAGCCCGGCCTGACTTTGGAGAATGCTATCCAGGCAGACAAAGGGCTCTTCGCACAGCTCTCAGAAAACCCATTCTTTACTGCTGTAAGCTATATGACTGCTAGGTCTCTGGGAAAGCCTGCGTTCTAACTGTTTCCTCCGCTCGGTCGATAGGGATTTGGTTTAGCGGGCCTGGGAGCAGGTCTCACACTTGCCCAGCGCGGACTTCGTCATGGAGCCATACTCGTACGCCGGCGGATGCTGGTCGACGTTGAGATCAGTATAAAGGACGATTCCTACCCGTGGTTTCTCAATTGGATGACTCTTTATCAACAGTCTCAACTTCAACCTTCCCGGGGCCGCGCGCAGACAACATTCATGAACTCGCTCTTGAACAGACTGACACCGGGCATGCGTCATCTGTCTATTCAGACACAGAAGATCGAACACTCCAACGGGGCCATTCACACACATTTTGCCCTTATACCGGGTCCTGGAAAGCATATTCTTCGGTATAAGAATGCATTCATATTTGTGAACCGCGTTCGCGAAGCCAAATCGCGGGATCTCCAGACCGGACGACCGTGGGAAACCGTGACCCTTACAACGCTATATTCGCAACGGCATATCTTCGAAGACCTATTCAAGGAGGCGCATGAATACGCAGCGAAGTCGCATGAAGGAAAAACAGTCATCTACAATTCTTGGGGAGCAGAGTGGCGCCAATTTGGACAACCTCGGCGAAAGAGGCCCCTGGATTCAGTTGTGCTTGACGTCGGAGTCAAAGAGCGCATTGTCGCCGACGTAAAGGATTTCTTTACCAGCGGAGCGTGGTATCATGACCGCGGCATCCCTTATCGACGTGGGTATCTTCTCCATGGCCCGCCCGGAACCGGTAAAAGCTCCTTTATCCAAGCCCTCGCTGGCGAATTAGACTACGACATCGCTGTTTTGAATCTAAGCGAGAGAGGTCTAACAGATGACCGGTTGAACCACCTGCTTACCATTATTCCGGCTCGCACCCTGGTACTATTGGAAGATGTGGATGCGGCCTTCAGCTCGCGGCGCGTACAGTCCGACGAGGATGGGTACCGTGGCGCTAACGTCACCTTTTCCGGCCTTCTCAATGCGCTAGACGGGGTTGCGAGCGCTGAGGAACGCATAATCTTTCTCACCACCAACCATGTCGACAAGCTCGACGAAGCCCTGGTCCGACCCGGCCGAGTGGACATGACCGTTCGCCTCGGTGAAGCCACCAGATACCAGGTGTCTCAGCTCTGGGACCGGTTCTACGGCGAGCTCGAAGGGTCCAGCTCGTACAAAAAGGTCTTCCTTGATCGGCTTACGGAGTTAGGCATTGTTGAGGACGAAGACGGCCGGAAGCCTGACCGGGGCCTGGCGACCAGCGCCGCCGCCCTACAGGGCCTGTTTCTGTATAATAAGGGCAGCATGGATGGCGCCATATCCATGATAGACGGGCTGGTCAACCGTGACGCTGCATGAAATATGAGTTACTCTCTACACGTGTACCATAGACTAGAATATATGTACCCTGTACCACACCCGCCGCCCTGTGACAGGCTCTGCACATCGCATGAGGGACCCAGGAGCCTCCCCCAGGGCGCGTCCATCCTGGTTTCTGCTACAACCGGCCTGAAGAAGGCAAAAACTAAACCAGCATTGAAGACTTTCATCATCCATGGCTTTTTGCTGCAACCGCCCGGCCAACTCACGTGATCCAGCCTTCTCGGAAGTTTTTCGGGTCCTCGCGATATCAAAACGAAACGTCGAGACAGCGACGGGCGGCCGGACGGCCTGACAGACAGACGCCTCTCGTCAGACGGATCGTCTGTGTCTCTTCTTTGTGCTAGTGCTTGGACATGCTATTTATACAGCGCAGATTCGATAATGCGTTCGATAATGTCTTGCTGTTGTTCTCGGCACGCATTGGTCGTGCCGATCGAATCCTGTGCTCTCTCCAAGCGCCAGGTTCAGGGATGAAGCGACAGGGGTCCTACGCCAATGGACGGACTGGTCACATCGCCTGCATCACAGGCCCTCCAATAGGTACGGCGGCTACCCATCCCGCCCACCGAGCAGAGCAAATCGGAACCCGCCAACCTTGAAAGGCCCCGGCCCAGATCTGGGATGGCCGCAATGCACGGTGATCCAAGCGATCCAAAGCCACCCTGGTCGACCTCCTCGCTAACACGCAGAGTGCTAGTCTAAGGGGGAGAGGGAAGAGGCTTTTTGGGTGGGTGCTGCTAAAGCAAACGCAGCGGCAAGCCGTTGCACCGCCCTCCTTGGGGGTTTCTCGTCGATGGTTGGCCATCGTATCCCGTCTACCGTGGAGGACTGAGGCCGTTTTGTGCTCTGTACGATGAGCAGTTGATGTGATTCCGCCGTTTTCACAATGCGGGGGGCCTTCCTCTTCTCTTATCTTTGAACGGGACGGAAACCGCTTTGTTCCTTGGATTTTCATTCTCTTTTTTTTCTTTTCCCTTTCTTGCTCTACTATTACTTGTTTCCTTCGTGCTTCACCGAATATCTTGATCGTACTGCTCTGTATTCTCCATATTCAGCTGAGAACGCTGCGTGTTCTTAATGCTGACCTGACCGTCATTTACGGGACACCGACTCCATACATCGATGTCTTCTCCTCCCCAGGGACAATTCCAATTGTTCCCAGCAATGCAGTCTTCGAGCAGAGCTGGGAGTAACGGCTGCAATGCTGCTACGCGTGTACACCGCCCCCGAAGATCTAAATCGCCGCGTATGTCGCCGGTCCTCGAGGACGCAAAAGTGAGCGGTCAGACAGAAGCTGTGATCCTGCAGATTATCGAAGATACGAACAGCATAATTCCAGCTCACTCCACTCCCAAAGGGCCAAGGTTTTCAAGCAGCTCATCTTCACGAGAAGATAAAATCTTCGTCTTCCCGCAACCCCAGAGAAGGGTATCTCCATCGCCTTCAACTATGTCGAGGTCAACCATGTCAAAATCAACAACAGAGAGCCCGTCTCCGAATTCACGAGCAAACGGGAACGCACAGCACAAATTTGCCGTTTTTCCTCCACCAAGGTCGTCCACTTCTACTCCTAACCGATCGAAGTCCACAACGGCTTCATCGCGTCAAAGAGCCACGACTGTCAGTTCTACCAACTCACCCGGCGACTCTGGAACATGGTCATCCCCATCGCCTTCCGACAGCGAACCGCGGGAACTGAGCAGTTCGCCCATGCAGGACAGTCCTCCGCTTCCGCCTCCACCTCCGCCCCCACCTCCAATGAGGTCGATATTTCCACGATATGACCCTGAAGTACCACTAGCTCGTCAAAAGTATTATCCAAATGCAGGGTCGCCTCGCAGCAGCTCGGACCTACCTCCTTCGCGGCTGAACCATAATACTTTAACTCCTCCAGCGATATTCCCTGGCGGCGAGTCGTCACTCTCGTCAAGCGATGGGGCCGTCCTTGCTTCCGTCGAATCCCTCGAACGTTTGTGGGGGATTACTTGTGGCGAAACCTCTAGATCGGGCTCCAACACATTTAACCTGAATATTCGAAGGTAATTATTCGTTGAGCCTTAATCCATGCCATGTTAACCTGCCGACTAAGACCCTATTAGAATTGATTCTTTTACATACGACATCGGTACCGGAGCAGTGCCATTCTATACGCTGAAGACCGACACAATAAGCGACCTTGAGCTCCATAAAACTCACCCAACTAAGCCAAATACCAAATCACCGATCGTCACGCTTAGCCTCGATTACATCGAGAACAGGACCAGCGCAACTATCCCTATCTTTCCGAAGATCGCAGAAATCCTAGCAAGGGAACAATCGATGGAGCTAGCCAGGCAAAATAAGCTATCCCCTACTGATGCCATGAACGCCGAAGCAGACGCTGTAAATCGAGTCAAGGCCAAAGAAACGTGCCTCTTTGAGTGGAAGGATGCTCAGTCCCAGTACAAGCTCCACTACCAGGCGATGATGAAATCTCCCTCTACTCCTGGAGGCGGTCTACACTCAGCCCAGTCTAACCTACCGTCATGCTTCATTAATGCTTCGGTATCCACCTCAACGATCTCAGAGGAAGAACGGTCCAACGGTCCTACGATCGTCTTATCTGCTCCCAAAAATGCGTCGCCATCGTCAAGAAGCGCTGATACACCATTAGTAGCAGTGAATTTGGAAGATATGACCCTCACTATCAACGCAAACGATATACTCACGAACGTGCCGTCTCTGCATTGCATTGATACCCTAGTCGCGGCCATTTTCACTGTTACTGTTTCAAACGAAACTACTAAACAAATATTGGAAAGTATAGATATCTATGCACCCAAGCCTGAGGAGTTTCCTGATCCATATCGACCACCCACTCCCAACCCTGCCTCCCTTATTGCAAACAAACAGAGGAGCAACAGCGGCAACGATAACAGTGGTCCCAAGCCTCCCGGGCCGGTAGAAGAACCTCGTTATTTCACAACGTCAGGGAAGCAAATTTTTACAACTCAAGCCGAGCGCGAAGATTTCGAGCACGAAGCAGAGGTGATGTCACAGATTGGCCATAAGAGGGAAAGGGGAAAGACGACAGGACCTAAGCCGCTTTTCTCGGCAGCGTGGCCGCGGTTCTGGAAGAGAGAGCCGGAAGTAGAAGAAATAGACCTGGAAGCAAATATAGGCAGAGCCTCCAACGCTGCGTCTAGAGAACCAGAGGAGGAATCTATCGCGACGGAGCAACAGACTAATATGAAAAAGAAGAAGGTGAAGCACGCCCTGGTGGTTGAGGAGATTGATGTTAATCGTTATCGACATTATGGAGAGGGCAGTCCGCGTGAAGGGGAAAAACTCCCCAAGCCAACTCGCGCAGCGCTGCGGATGCTGTTTTGGTGTTTCTCTTTAATTATGTGGTGCCTCACTGCGTGCGTGAAGAGCATCGCTTGGGCGCTCGTCAATGTCACTCAGTGTATAAGTAGCAAAAAGGCTTGATTTTCTTAGCGGGTTTATACGATATTTTCTCGCTGGGCGGAGAAATAATGTGTTATGTCTTTGATACGATTGATGGAAAGGAATTTTGTACTACGCGTTTAGCAATTGAATTGGAAATTTTTCTCTTCTTTGATTCTGACGCTGTTTTCCACTCTTGAAGAGTGCGATGCAGTCAGTGATTGTTGCTTTCTAATTGTACCTAACAGGCTAAGTCGCTTAATAGGTCTATAGATAGGGCTTCGATGCAAGCTCTGATATGAATGCATACGAGAAAGAAATGAGTCAAGGAAACGGAATGCTCAGGGCCGATGGATGCGGGAACGCCAATACCATGATAATCATCAAGAAAGTGTTTCGCGTATGCAAAAGAAAGAGGGCATGATTTTGTATCCAAAGAGACAACAGTAGAGGAGACGGAAGAGAGTTGCCCGCTAGGGAGGGAGAGAAATAAGGAACACGAAAGTCCTCGATTTATTGCTTCAAGCTTTTGAAAGCCCTCCACGGACTATGGGATAGGCCATTTGCGCTAGTACTAGGCCGTCCGTCGGGATCGGTCTTGAACTTTTTTGGCCCAGCCAAATAAGACACTCGATCCTTGCCTTCCCTGATGGCGGTTCTCCGTGCCTGGCGTAACGAGTCGACTCGCGCCTGGGAGAGTTTGAAGCGTCGCGCGAAACAATCCATCATCAGTACGTTTGGGTCAATCATCCGTTTAGGAGCGGTTTGCACAACCTGGAATATTTCCATGGGGTCTCCTAGAGTGACGATTTGTTTCTGGCTTAGACGAAAGATGGAGAGGGCCACGCGGAAGAAGGTGCGGGAGCCTTCGTAGAATAACACGTCCCAGACGCGCAGGGTTGTTTCAAAAGGGAGTGTGCTGATAAACAGGGACATAAGCCAGTTGGTGAGGCCAAGAGTGATATCTGGGAGACGGGTGGTAGTGTTGATGTTAGGAGGTTTTGATTTGGAGTTGGTAGGCGCGGTGCTGACGACTTTTGTGTACACAGACGGCAGTGCTTCTTTGAGGGCAACCATTAGGATCCAGAGGTCGGCATTGGCTCCTTCGAGGCTGATCTCGTGAGTTCCAGGGAAGTAGGTTGAGGTGACGATGTGGAGAAGCCAGAAAGCCTTTTCCTCGGGTAGGAAGAGAATGAGGAATCCGGCGATGAAGTTGAGGGATTGAGTATATCCAATATTAGAATTATGTAGTGAAAATGCATATAATACACGACGAAGGGAATGGATAATAGGAGTGTCGGCGGAGGGAGAGGTGGAGGAGGTGTTGTATTTAGGATTGCTGCTGCCGCCGGAAGGGTCCGCCCCAGGCGAATCGGGTTTGAAGTGGATGTTATCTGGGAACGTTCGATGGAGATCCCGCTCAATGTGTTCCTTGTCGTCGTTCATCGGGCTGCGAAGGGCAGTTTCCACCAGCCGCTTGTAGAGGCCCGGGTTTCGACGTATATGGTCGTATCCGCCAGCATACCAGAACCACGCCGCTCCACGGCACTCTGGCGGTATGCCCTTCCGGATGTATTTTTTGAGCTTTGCGGACCGTATGGGAAACGTAGTAGGCACGGATTCCTCGATGCCGCTCAGCTTCAGCAACGCGAACCACTTTTCGCTCCTTGATTTCTGGTATTTGGAGTACGATTCATGCCAAGAGGCGTACTGCTCGATGGTTATATGTGTGGTTGCTTTGCGAAAACCATACTGGTCCCGCGTTCTGGTAGGGGTTAGGAGGGCCGGGGGCTCTCCATTCGTTACTATTTCTGTAATGATTGGTAGAGGGACAGGAGGAGCCGGTGGAGGGGGCGCCGGCTGTGCTACCGGAGGAGGAGGAGGGGGGGAAGAGGGAGGGGGACAGTCACTTGGTGGTGGTTTGGAGACTTTGACTGGCGTTGGAGGCCGGGGTTCTTCGACAAAATCCAATGCTGTTATCTGACTATTGACAGTTTCAGGCTCCGGTTTCATCTCTATGTCCTCGGGAGGTTCGGGATCGTCCAGAAAACCATCCAGGTACATATCAATGGCATCGTCCACGCTCATCTCGGGATTGTCGTAGAGGTCCTCTTCATCCTCCTCTGAGATTTTCGGCGACAGCTCCGTCGTAGAGCTCGTCTTTGTGGCAACGCTACTTCGCTCTGTCCCGCTTGCAGGATCTATGCTAGAGGTGACCGTCATGGCGGACTGTAGACTTGTCCGTGAGGGGGTGGGCACGTCGAAATGCAGCTCCGGAGTGTGATAGTAGTGGTTCCGTCGACCCGGCGAGAGTGCCATGGGCGATGAGCGAGGAGACGCCTTATCCGCTTGAAATGGAGAGTATCTTTTCTGCCGTACATTTGGCATAGACGAGGATGGTTTGAGCGTCTTCAGGGCGGAGTAGGGCCATCCAGTGGGAGTGGACGACACATCCACAGTACCGCTCCGGGGTGGCATGGACAGTCCATGCTCCGTGCCATCAGGATGTATCTCGGTAGGAGACTCTGTCAAAGTCGAGGCGAAGGAGGTATTCAGGTGTTTTGGTAGGAGATGGGAGCGAGACGAGGGCGCCAGAGGGGGAGGGAGACGGGGAGGAGAGACAGCAGTAAGCGGCCCAGCATTGACGGACGGGCTCGACGGGCTCGACGGGTTCGACGGGAGCAGCGGACTAGTCGTACGGATATCTGCAGATGGCTGCCTGGAGGCCGCAACGTCGCCTCCACGCTGTGTGATCATGGCCGCACCGGAGACAGCGGCGCAATGGGTACATTGGTTCCGCCCAGATAAGTGACCCCAAACGGCGAGCGACGGGCGTGACAGTTAGGAAAGACGACGGAGAAGCGAGGGTCAGTCACTGCGCGTGCGGGATGGACGAGAAAAGAGCGTCGAGGTCGCCATCCATGGCCGGCCCGCAGAGAGAGGACAGGAGAGCGAGCAGAGGTGAAGTTGGAGAAACACAAGGAGGTTTGCCCGGGCCAGAACGAGAACAAGCACCACCACACAGCAACACCAAGCGACACCACAGGGACGAGAGACTCCTACAGATGAAAAAACACGCAGCGGGGGTTGAGAGAGAGTGTCCGTCGAGCAGTGATCCCCCAATGCCGCGATGACACGGTGTTGTCGGCGAGTTATCTGGATTTCAGGGCCGATTGATCCCTGGCCGCCGTGGCGATTGAGCCTTACTTGCTCCCGATTGGCGCTGGCAAAGGTCGAAGAAGGGGAAAAAGGGCCTGGAGAGCGCCTCGTATTTGCTGACCAAGTCGCCATCGGGTTGCCGCGGCCACCGGTTTCGAGACGCCTGATATATACATCTACGTGATGATAGACGGCTCGGGGAACGCAGCAATGACGAAGCCAGCACTGCCAGCAGCGTGGAGGCTCGTTGCAGAATCTCCGGGCTGCAGGTTCTTTATCTGTCTGGCATCAATCGCCATAAATAGATCATTGAAACGGTTGTCCTGCAGGATGGATCTAGAAACCCTCCGGTCCCCATGTTGGGCATCGACGTCTACATCTACATCGACATTCACGCACAAAGAGAGTCGTCCGACTGCCAGGTCAATCTGTATGATCGTCAGGATGACTTCGGACAAGCGGATTACGCTACGTTGCACACGGCTGCTCCGATCCCAGCTCTCTCTCAACCTTGACTCCTGATCTTCCCTTGCCAGGCTTATATAGTGCTCGACATCGACAGTCAGCGCGCTGAGTCTTTGTCTCAGGCGTGTGTGCTCACTCACACAAGATATGCCATGGCCTTTGGCTCCTGGTCCTTGTCGAATAAGGGATAGAAAGCCTGATTGGGCCCGTCCCTGGCCTGCATCAACCCTGCATTTGCATGAATTACCTGCATCCTCTTCCAACGCGTTCCAACGCAACGCAACAACAATCAACTAGTTTATCTGTCACCTTGAGGCATCCACGACAAAGAACCAGCGAGCCAAAGGGCGCAGCTGGGTGGTCAAATATTAATAGCCCAGTCAATCTTGACACACGCCACAGACACGATGTTGGCTGATAAACAAGCCTCGCGCGGTCCGTCTCTTTGCTAGGCATCCTATCAGCTTGCTCAAGTGTGCTCTCTTGCTTCTGGCCCTGGTTCCACCTAAACCAACGCTTTCCTCGCCACGGCTCGCTTACCCAGCCTTTTACTGAAAATACCGTCAGTGGGAATATGTCTCTGCTGAATCCAGCGCGGTGGTCTTGCGATTCTACAAAGATTGAACCTTAGAAAATGCTACAAACACTTATGTGATTGTTCGCCCAGGATCGCTGGACCGAACGACTAGAGGAAGTCTCAGGGAAAGATTACTCCCACTCTCCTCTTCGCTTACAGCGATGGTGACGTCGTATTGTCGCAGATGGAGGCGCCCAGCAGGGGTCTCACGATATATCAATGCGTTTCCTTCGAGGTTTGCGCTTGTGGAGGGTCAGTTATTGACCCCCTAGACCCGCCATGCTCCACCTATGCTGCTTACTTTGTACGTACATGGCGGCTTGTTTCATGAGAATCCCCTTGCGCGCGACTCTTGGCCCGTCGGTAAAGTGTACCAGGCTCGCGCGCATGATTTAGCACCAAGCTCGGGTACTGGGTACTTCACGCAGCCCTCCGACGTGGAACCCAATCCATCGCTGCTCACATGCGAAGGAAGCTCAGCGCCGCCTAAAGATAGTTTCAGGGCGCTCTGATTACAGCCTTCCCAGATCTTCACTTGATCTTCTGCTTTCTCATCTTGATCAGCTCTGGGGTTTGGAGATTTGATCTCCTATCTTACTGACGGGGTTTTTTTTCCTGCGTGAAAGTCGAGAAAGCCCATACTCAACAATCGATTTATCAGCAGCCGCGTTTCATTCCAACGTTCATTCACTTTTTATGTCCGGGTAGTGAGGCTCAAGGGGGAGAGCAGCGTTCGCATCCCCCCTCTGCTTTCTCCATCCTCCCTTCTTTTGTGTCAAGACTCTTGGGCGTTTGATCCCTCAACTTTCTACCACTGAGTCCGCAGAAATGGCCTCTCGAACTGGCCCTTCGGCAAGACCATTCATCGAGACGCGATGGGCTGACGTATGTATCTGCTCATTATTGACAATATCTGCCTGAGTATTTGGTCATTTGACTCCACAGTTCCTGGCTGCTGACCCCAGATTACCGACAACAGGGCCTTCGAGGAATCGCATCTCTCTTCGTCGTCGCCAGTCACCTAACGCTTTGCTTCGCTCGGAGTCTCATTCCCCCTAGCATATCCACCGATGGACCAAGCAGGCTATTCCAAAATCCCATTCTCCGCCTCGTCGCCCAGGGGAATGCGGCTGTGTCTGTCTTCCTCGTCCTCCTCGGCTTCGTCAACTCACTCAAGACCATCCAGCTCATACGATCCGGCTCCGTGCAAGACGCAATCCTATCTCTGTCAGTCGGTGCATTTCGACGGTCAGGTCGTCTTATGCTTCCGGCGGCTGCAGCAACCTTTATTTCATTTCTGTGCTGCGAGGCCGGTCTGTACAACCTCGCACGAAGATCTGATGCATTCTGGACATTGTCAACGTCCGCTGCCCCGAGCACATCGATAATTCAAGCTATTAAGAGTGTTAGCTGGGAAATAATCGCGGTATGGATTGTGGGCGAGAATAGATACGACCAGCCGCAATGGGCACTGGCGCATTTGTTCAAAGGCTCATTCTTCATCTTCATGGTCCTGCTCGCTACCGCGCATGCGACCTCGGCCTTTAGACTCACTGCCTTGTCTATTTTATACGCATGGGGTTGGATAGCGGGTGATAGTATGTATCCCAAACCGTCTTCACATTTACGCCTCAAACGTCTCGTATACTAACTACATGTTCAGCCATTGTCCGGACCAACGTATTTTTTGGCATGATGCTTGCCGAACTAAGCTACCTTCCACCGCCGAAAATGTCCAGATTGTTTTCCATCCTTCCCTACATCTCGACCATATTCGGCCTTTATCTCTGCTCTTACCCCGACTCTTTCGCCGATCAAGCCCGCTGGTCTCGCGCACTCCTACACTTAGGGCAAGAAATCTTCCCTAAAGGCGCAGCTATAGGCCGTGCCTGGCCTAACCTCGGCGCCCAGATTCTCTGTCTCTCCGTTATGTATTCTCCACGGATGCGCCAAGTGCTCTCCCACAAGTGGCTACATATGATCGGCAACCTAAGTTTCGCTATCTATCTGCTCCACGGCATGCTGATGCGAACTGTTCTTGTTTACCTCGTTTTCGGACCTAATGCTCTACTTGGAGTCACTGTACCAGGCAAGCTTGCCAACGGAACTGATGGCCAACTTGTCGCTCAGCCAGGCGATGTGATCGTTGCACTGATATTGCCAGTGTTCTTCGGCATTCTACTATTTGTCGCAAGTCTATGGAATCGATTCGTTGAGCCGTACTTTGGCTATGGGATGGCCGGGCTTGAGTCGTTCTCAAAGTCATTCGCAAAAGATCAGCCGCCATTCAATTATATTAATTCGGCCCAGGGCGGGGAGATGGGGATTTTGCCCACGAGCATTCGCAAAGACTGAACGCTTTACACATCTACATTTCTTTTTTGGTTACATGATATCTGACCGTGGTACAAAAAGTACCTGGAATATTCTTCTTAATCAATGTGGTTATTCAGCCATTCCATACTTTGCTTTTCTTTTCATAAGCCTGTCGATATTTGGCTGAGTCAATACTTAGCGTTTGTTCTGCTTGTCTTACTATTTGCATTCTGGACTTTTAAGAAGGATGGGCATTTCCACTTGGGGTAGAGAATTTTTTTTCACTTACATGTTTTTATAACAAAATAGGTCAGGTATATAGGCTGTCTTGCAATACATAATGCATTTATCTAGTCAAAGAAAAGCGTGTAATCCTTACTTAAAGCAAAGCCACCACCGTAGGCAGGGAAAGAGAGAATTAATCATCAATAGAAGTCATTATCATCATAGTCCTAGGGCACCCAGCCAGGGCTCGATTCTATCGCGCAACATCTCTTTAAACTCTCTTCTCCCCATCTACTGTGCACCATCTGCGCTCTCGTTGGCATGTTGTCTCGTCCATTCCCTCGCGATCTTCTCATACTGCGCCCGGTCGTTGCTGTACTGCTCTGCGATCCTCCCCTCAACCGCGTCATCCGGCATTGGCTCCGCGAGCAACTGTCTGGCAAACTCCAGTACAGCATAGAGCTTCGACGACGGTTTCCATTCATCCGACTTCAGCATGCCTAGACACATGGTTCCCTTGTCGTCGTTGGAGACATTTGGGTGGTATATCTTAGTACCGAAGGAGACCGTTGGTGGTTTGAATGGGTATTCTGTTGGGAGAGAAAGATTGATCTTGAATACGCCACCCTATCTTCAAGTTAGTCGGAGGCCGGATTGCATGATGTTCGTGTATGGCGTGGAGTTAGGTACTTCGTATGGTGACCCCTCAGGCCCTTTCATTTTAACGATCCATTTGAAAAGGTTTGAGTCGTCCACAAGGGCTACTTTGACACCGGTCGGAGGTGACTCGATGAGCTCAGTCAGTTCCTAGTACATATATTTCGCTGGTCAGCCTTCTTGCGTTTTATGAAGTGGGGGGTTGGTATCCGCGTTAGCATACCTTTGAGATGCGCTTCTGGCTCGCCATGGTGCACGTCTATCTGTTGCAGATTCGAAAGTAGGTCCGCCTGAAGGCCTCCGATATGCAGAATAATGAGAGTTGATAGGTAGTGAGGGCCCTTTTATACGTCACTTTCGACTTGTTGGCTTAGACAATCGGATTTGGAAACCGGCAGAGGAGTCGAAGAACAACGAGGCAAGGGTTTCTGGGAGAGAGGTAGAAGAGGCCCGCACCAGGAGGCCAACCTAACGAGTGTTGAGAGGGTGTATATCAGGAGTCCTTCCGTCTAGTCAACTGTTGGTTCTTTGAGGCTTGCAAGAATCAAATCTCGATGCAAGTGGGCTGAACCCGCATTAGTCAGCTTGGCTAACCGCCGTCACCACAGTAACTTCGGACATCTACAACGTGGGTATAAATCTACCATGTAAAGGGGTTGTGACGTTTCGCATTCATGACTATCTATTCTATTACGCTATCATTATCGTTCATCATTATTTCATAAACTGCGTGTAAATAGCATTTCCCGCCAGCAGGACGATGCACAAGCAACCGGTGATAATGGCCTGATGGCCACCCGTGCGTTTGCACTCACCGATCTATTTATTATAAAAGTGTCTGATCTGTTTCCCACGGTGCTTGGGTCGCTAGCCAGAGTTTCGATACCCTATCGTAGTCCGCCTAAATGGCGTCTGCCAGTCTCTCCATCCAGGTGATATTCGGTTTGAGAATACCGGTGTCTCTTGCGCATTGTTCAAATGCGAGGCAGAAAAGCACTACGATATGATACTGTGTATATGAGGAGCCCCGTAAGAATATTCACTTCTTCCCGGCCCCAAAGCGCTCTTTCTCCTGCCGCTGAATGGCTGAATTCCGGACTCAGCCATTTGCCTCTTGGAAGATGACGACTTCTTGTTTCTCTTCAGAGTGATGAGCTGAGTGCGGTGGAAATCAATTATCAGGACCCTTCGTAGTTCACTATTCCATAGCATATTGTCGGGACGAAGGTCACGGTGAATCACTCCCAAGTCGCGTATTTGCCTCTCCGACCGCTTGATCTGATCTAGCATTTTCTGATTATGGCGGACGTCATTCATACTCTCTCCTCCCCAACCCATTAGTAGCATGTGTTGAATCTCTCCTGCTCCGTGCACGAAATAGATCATCTTTAAATCAATAGGTCCAAGGAATACGGGAACGGCAGAGCCTTGGACCGAGCGGAGGACATGGTATATATCTACTTCACGCCGTACTTCTTCCCAGCCGAGAGCTGTCGTACCCTTCCCCAGTACGGTGTAGCCAAGTTCTCGGCAGGTAACTTTGAAGGGTTGCCCATATGCACCACGAGAGCCCACTGGCGTGCAGTCATTATCCAGATCATTATCCAGCTGCTTCTTGATCAGGTCTACCAAGCCCTTTACACTGGTGGAATGGCGACCACAGTCCGTTTCTCGATGCCTTCCCACATTAGGGCAGTTTCTATCCACATAACCACCATTTTGAAGACCAAGAAGACATTTCTGAGTGCAAAATCCTTCAATATGTTGCCTATGGCCACTCTGATCCGAACTTCCCTCATTTTCCCTCCTACGTTGCTGTCGCTGATTAAGGGATAAAGATGTGGTGGCCTCGCTTAAGTTTCTTTTCCGTCCAGGCCCTACTAGCGGAGAATCGGAATCGGAATCAGTGGAATCTGAATGGGAATCGGTTGTACTGTCCGGCCCGCAATTACCCTTGGATCGGTTATTGCGCTTCTTGCCATCACTGCTTGGAGAACTTGAAGATGGATTATATTCGGATGGGGAAGGGGTATCGCGAAGCTCTTCGCTCGGTATCCGAGCCCTTGCGGAATCGAAGTCAATCTCCCAGCGGTGCAATCGCTGCCTTGCATTGTTTCTCCAGACCTGAGACCGAGGTCGCGGGGGAGAGCTCAGTATACAAAGGCATAGGATCAGTGCAACAGCTGTCAGTGGCTTTGATATCGTTCCATCACCACCCACTTTCGCATTGGGCTCGCAAAAATGGAAGAAGAGGGTTTCCGGGTTGTGATAGGGCACATAGAGTAAAACATATCCCAGTCCATTTGTAACATAAGAGTATGATAGGCCCTCGTTAATCATGACGTGATATTCTTGAACCAATACGGATCCTGTCAGGAGTTCGGCATTATAAGTAGCTTTCTTTGCTGGGTAGTCATCTGGAATTGATTCGCGCTGAACCACCTCTTTCCAGAGATTCATTGAGCGAAGACCGTCTCGTATATAATGAGTTGGATTTGTGAGGTGGCTTGTATTCAGCCGTTAGAAGCAGTCCAACTTTATTATCATCACCTAGATGGACGCAGAATTGATCTGGTATAGCACGCCCTCGATCAGACTCTGGGTTATGGGCACTGATGTCCGTATCAATCATATTCGAGTGATCTTCGAAAGAAAACCCTTCATTAAAACTGAAGTCGTCGCGAGCTCCTGGTATTTTACACAATGCCATAATAACATTCTGGACGGGTTTGTCTACCATGAGCCGTTGGAGAAACTCAAGACGTTTCTCGCTACTTATAGGGGCATGGTAATCTCGACTGATGCCTTGCAGTTCGAAAAGCGAGGGGAAGAGTCTAGCATTTGCGAGGTGCCTGCGGACAGGGTCGTAGGCTTCCTTTTGGATTATACTCTCAAAGTCTTCCCATTTCTGCAGAAATGTTGGGCAGAGCTTTCCTGTGGGTGGGAGAATCGAGCCCTGGGTTGATTTCGCGGGCGTTGAAACGGTGATCGGTTTGGAAAAAAGGTCGTGACAGGCTCGGATGTACTCATCAAAGGTTGTACGCTGAGTTCGCGCTCTTTCTTGTTCCGCTTCCTTCTCTGCCTTGTCTGCTCGCTCTCTCTCACGCTGTGTTGCTTCTCTCTCCAACTGAGCCGACTCAGCCTCTTGTGCAGTCATATTTCTGCTGCAGATAAAGAGCCTTGTAGTCTATCTCGTCGTGGGAATCCATCGTTATGGACCTATATATCTTTTCAACCCCATCCCAAAGCTCGCTACTCTTGGAGCTCGGGTGGGGGTTTTGTCCTTGAGGCTCCAAGTGACGTGAAGCTCGGAGGTTTGCCAAGCCCACGTGATATCTTGAGGTGCCAAGACAATGGTTCGTCGGGATAGTTCGGGCCGATGAACTATTCTTCACTGCAAGGAAAAAGGAAGTAGGCAGGGAAGAAATGGACTGCTATGATTGCGCATGCAAGAAACAAGTTAAGTGTTGGTTTGACAGTATCCATCAGGAGCCACAACAATCTACCGCTGCTGTGGCAGTTTATGCACTCGTCCCGGTGCAAGAATCGCATCGGCTATTTAGGTGCTAAGGAAGAGAAAGTAAAATGTAGGTAATGTAAGCTAATCATGCTTGTATTGCTTTCTTATATAATTATTTACTAGGTAGAGAATCGCCCTTCACAAGGCCCAGCCAGCTCAAGACAAAAACTTCCATTATTAAGAGATGTATAAATCTCACTTGTTCCCTCCGCGCAGTTTCCATTGATCAAGTAGGTAAAAGATCGATCGCATCGTGAAAGAAACGGTTCTTCGATTTCTTTTTTTTTTTTCCGTGTCCATAACCAGGTATTTCGCTTGCTGATAAACTAAAACGCATTCAAAGCACTTTTATGTCGTAAGAAGCCATTGTTGGGCCGAATTGGTGCCTATCTGAGGGCGATGTAGGTGGCTTCGGCGTGGGCAGCCTTGGCGGAGGTTTTGGAGCCGGAGGACTTGGAGCCGGAGGCGCCAGACTTGGAGTTGGCGCGGGACAGGGCTGGGGTGGATGGCATGGTGCGCTTGCCAAGGTCGGCAGAGGTTCGTGGAGTCTGCCAGCGAGAAGAAGCAGCGGAGAAAGCAGCCTTAGACTCGCGCTTGAGGTGGGGGAGGTCGAAGGAGCCGTAGGTGATGGCGTAGTCGGTAGCGGAAGACATTGTTATTGATGTGAGTGGTTGTTGTTGTGTTGGTGTTGTTTGGTTAAGCTGGATGTGGAAGTAGATGGAGATGTAATGGGTAGATTGATTGTTTGAGAGACTTGAGTCTAATGGTTGATGATGATGGTTGATGTTGTTTTGAATGCTTTGATGTTTGCTTTGGATGTTGTTGTTGATGATGATGAAAAGGAAGATGGCAACTCGAGGGAAGCTGGCCCCTTCTTATAGACCTCCGTCCATGGTCAAAACATCCTGCTGCCCGTGGGCCCACGGCACCTTTGGCATGGCCACACTGTCCCATGCCCGTAGCTCTCTTGTCTCTCTTCTCTTCTCTTCTACTTCTCGACAAACTTTCCGTCCCTGTATAAAACTCTAATCGCAAGGTGGGTCTGATCGGCTGTGGGCCCGTGCCTGTTCGGCTTAGTCACTGTGTCTGACTAATTCCGCCCTGACGTCACTCCGTCCTCCTCCTACTTCTTCTTTCTACTTCATTTCTTCGATATAGCAGCGACTTCATCTTCGTTTTTCTCATGTATTTGCATCTGTCCGCTTTTGAGCTACCGGCTACCGTAGCGTTTGATTCTTGTCCGATCCACTGTCTCGCCTGCCTATGTTTCTCCGTCTGACTCTCGCATCAGGCCATGTAAAAATAGCGTCGGGAAACCAGAGACTTTCCCACGGCCCCTCCAACGAAAAATTTTTCCCTTTTTTTTAGGAGCACGCATCCCACCCTGGGATTCTAGACGCGCCAGCGGGTCGTTTCTCTCGCCAATGATATGCAAAAGCAGGCATCGGCCCGTCGCGATGGAAAAATAAGTTTTTTATTTGCAGTTCGACCCGGCTGTTGCACCCATGTGTTGTTGGTCTCAATTTTTCCTTGCCCGTCAGCTGGCGCCAGGCGTCGAGGCTGATGATGAACCAGCATCATCATCATCACCAGTGCCTTGCGCACGGATAATTTGGCTCGGAGCTTCCCGCCAACGCTGAGTCACATATACGACATCCAAACGGCCGGAAACACAAGTGCGTGTTCCTCGGAAGACGGCAAGCAATGCATAGTACTCTTCTTGACATACATCAGACAACATGTCGTACAACATGCCTCCAATCAAATCTTGATGTGACGCGACCGGCTGCGTATCGTCGAATGGGCAGACCGGAAAGCGCATTGTGAGCGGCCAAGATACCCGATTTGCGGGATCAGCTAACCACGGCACAAGGCCGAACAGAGTGAGAAATGAAAGGGCGGATGGGTGTATCCATCCATCCATCCATCCACGATTTCGCGACGACTACCATAAAAAAATTGATGCGCAAACTCAAATGCCGGATACCCAGAGCGACACAGGGTATGGCTAAACGAGACTCGAAGATTCTACTCTAGTAAGGAAGAGGCTCGGTTCGAGATTTGATATCCCCGTCAAGTCTGTCCTAATCCGTCCATCTGCGCATAGTTCCATCATGCCACCAATATCCAAAACATTCACAGCATGCAGGCCAGGGCTTTCACAAGGTGGAAGTCTGGTGTCGCCGGCCAGCCGCGATCCCTGTCATGAATGATACCCAACGTCCCTAGCCACGATCTTGGCCTTTTTTCCTTCCATTTTTCTTTTCGTTTCTTTTTTTAAAGTAGGGATGCAGGAACCAGTCCTAGCCACTTTTTCGGCGTTGGAAATGGCCTGCATCTCACGACTTCGGGCGGATGCTCCTGGATTCTCTACTTGCCACTTACCACACAGGAAGCATCAGCTCTGGCTAACCGCCGTCTGAAGTTAAAAGTTCCACCTTCCAGGGGGTTTTGTAAATCCACAGGAAAAATTCGTCAGGTCCGGCCTTTGTTTACTGAACGTGCCCCTCCAAATACCCCTCCATATGGCTATTTATCGATGTCATATGTGTATGAGCTTCCGTTTATGGTGATCAACATGATCGCTGATCGGGTCGATCAAATATCGGAAGCAGTGATCAGCATCCCGTCCACTTCCCTGGTTTCTAGCCTATTTATCTCGCGCATGACATCCATAATTGATGCATGGTTGTCACATTTTGAGTCCGTTTGAGGCGTTCTCTACTTTTTTGCATTCACGGCATAATTGCGATCAAGGCTGAGCTTGTGTGGGTACTCAACACAGACATGGGTTTGTCTCGGCCTACTGTGTGAATATCCGGCCTGAGCTACCCTGGCTCGATGGCTGGCTGTTGACGTCTGGACTCCAGTCACGATCGCATTCTGTTGGCTGATAATCTCGAAGCCTCTTCGACGGGCGCGTGATGGAACGAGCGGTGACCAGTCTAGCCGGCGCAATTATCCGTCTCAGCGAGGGCGGATAGGCATGTGGAAGGCTTTGGATCCAACCCATCTGACCGCGCATCGCATCAATCACATCACATCACATCACATTTCTCAACATGGTGATGTGCATTTGCACCGCCTCTGGCCCCTTGGAGATCAGCTGGCTCTAGATTTGAGGGATATCGGCTCACATCATAAGTTTAGCTTCTTGATACGCTCGTGAATTGTCAAATCTGCCTTTTACGCAACTAGCCAGCACAGCGTTCTCGCCCCTATTCGCTTATAACGACTAACATGGTTGATCAGTTTTACTATATCGTCCACGTTTAGACAGTCTAAGTCGCCTTCATGCATGGAACGCTGGTTCGCGCCGAACACATACTTCTTTCACGAGCCAAAACGCTATAAGTAGCATATTCGCTGGCCCGGCCAGTGTATCTGTGACAATCCACTGCCAAATATGTCCGAGGGGCGAAATCGATATTGACCAGCAAGCGTAGAGCGTGGCCAAACTTATTGGCTCGAGGTGCAGATGCATTCCTGCATCGGTTCCATGTCCTTGGGTGAACTTCAAATGGCCCTTCATGTGTGAGTTTGGGTTTTGAATGGCATTGATAAACCAGACCCCGAGTAAACATGTGGGCATCATTGGCCAAACAATAATCGCGCATCGTTCGGTTCTCAAGCCGTAGGCATCTCGCACTGGAACGGAATTGCCGGGACGGTGTACCGGCGAGGTCAAATTTCCTTGGATATATTGTACGTATATTGGGCATAGATCAGGGCCCGATGGCGCTGATCCAAGTGGACGCCTTCAAGTCAAATAGTCAGATAGAAGAATTCTGTATATTCGTTGGTTCCGGACCGATCGCCTCGCACACCATCGGCTAAGGAGCCTAATCGAGGGTGGAAGCCGTAGTAGGTACGGCCCTGATCGAAGTCGATCCATATCAACTTTAGATAAAACTTGGGTATCATGAGTATATCTGTTTGGATGTCAATTAACGATGGACCTAACTTGTAGATGTGGTGAGGAACCTGGCCCTGTAGGGCCACAATGCTGTGACCAATTTAGGCAATTTCCACGATATCAATATACCGAGCCGCGTTCGAGGATAATACAATGCATCGGGCACATGCGTTCTTCCGATTCGGAAGGCTCGCGATATGAGTATCTATACCAGGTAGCATGTCCTTATTGAACGAGGGTAGGGGTGTGGTCGTGGATGCGAAAGAGGCTCGGAAATGTAGTTTATTTTCCCCAAGTGGTGGTTTCATTAAATATGATTTTATAATGGCTGTCGGTTCTATTCCCGTTGTAACATGACCATTAAACCCATTATGCCTAGCAACACCGTCTTCATCCATGGATTCTCGGCCAGCATGATTGTGATGTATCCCACAGCGGGAATGTATCCACGAACACTACCTACTATATCCAGCCTTCGATCAAGGTAATCTTGCCCATGCGCGTAGAGTTCGGTGTCATCGGCAATGTTGTTATCGCCTTTCGTAAGAATCTGATGTGAGACGGGCGTAGTAAATCCAGGTCTAAGTATACGAAACGCGTCAGTAAATCACCCTTGAACACATAATCCTGCTCCTTTCTGCGGTTCTCGTGCGCCATCGGCGTCGAGTATACAGTACTGTCGAGACAGAGCTAACGGGTTGTCGCGACGGAAGAGAGTGCAAACTCACCCACTAGGCGTATCTTTCTCCTTCTCTAGTCTTCTCTGGCTCTTCTTCCCGCCATCTCCAATGCCAAACGATTTGATGACCCGGTGAACAATCGGTATATCCTTTCCTTGCACGTTATATACCACAACCTCTCCAACTTCGGCTCGCGGACTGTTGTTCCATAGAAACAAAAGATCACCACGCTGGAAGGCGGGCTCCATGCTTCCCGACAATACCACGACTATTGGCGAGGAGGAATTCGTATATACTGATAGAGCCTTCCATCCCATAAAAGCAGTAGAGAGAACGAGAGCGAAGTTTAGGATCTGCGTCAGGGTCTGGCGTGGGTTAGAGAGGTAGGGCGCAAGTTCGGCAAACATGGTGGCAGATTTGTCCACTTTTTTGACCCGCGGGAGTTCTGACAACGCGCTGTACGCAGAAATTGGTCGATCTGGTCTAGGAGAAGCCGTGGCGCATCGCGTAGCGGTGATGTTGTTGAGCTGGTGATGCGACTGACCTTACAGCATATTTGTCCCAAAGCCGGGGTGGAAGCTGGTCTTGGCGTGATAACGCTTATACATCAGACGGGAGAGAAAAGGGTGAGATGGCCGAATATCTCAATTTCCAGCTAAAGCAGTCTGGGTAGCTCTCACACGGGAAGGTAATTACATGTGTCGCTGAAGAAAAGACCAAACATAGGAGATTCGGTTGCGATAGACGTCGCAGACTTGTCACTGTGTTTAAACAATGGGATGCGGTGCGCTGCAATTTAGGTAAAAAAGACATTCAAAATAATTAAATAGAAGAGCAGGACGCAAGCTTGAGCCCAGCGATGCAGACACTGTCCGCATGTACGCAGGGGAGCCGGCGCTCTCTCTGCCTAAAACCAAAATAAATGCTGGCGGCCAATCTCGGGAGAATCGAAGTATGGTTTGGAGTTATTTTCACTGGTTGTTCGACATATCAGTGAACCCAAGAAGAAGAGAACTAGATAAACTTAAACGAAGTAAAAATATGCTCGGCACGGTACTTCATTCTCGTGGATATCATGTTGCACAATTTGGTTTAGGAAAGTTTTGATTCAATTTATTTTTCTTCCATTCTTAGCCGACCGAGCAGGTGGGTACGATGGGTTTGAGGCTTTGGGTGCAACCATTTGCCATTTTAGATGGTTTTTGGAGATCTGCTATTGCTGTTTTGTGTAAGTGAGTTAGGGAGCTTGTAGATAGATATCAAAAGACGAAACGCCGTAGGGAAATGACCTTGGATAAAAGACGGGAGGAAAACACGGATTAGCATTGACGATCAAGAAAGTTCGGAGGCATACCTGATCTCGACGACATCGTCAATGTGATTACACATAGCCACAAACAAATCGAAGAACAATTTGCCGCCGCTCTCCATCTCCATCTGCATGGTTCCACTCCGCTTGAAGGTCTTGCGACTGCGGATTATCAGAGCTAGAAAGTGAGCGCGGAGTCGCGATTCAGTGTCCGGTGTGTGCTCGTACGCGTACCGGGCCGATCGAAGGATTACATCGACTGGAATCCCAGCTTGAAGGCCTTGCTTGCGAAGAGAAAGGCGCTTCAGCTCCTCCAAGCCGTACTTCTCAGCAGCGCAGTAGATGACAGTATCTCGGAGGAGATAGTCATTCACACCAGAGTGAAGGATTGTGGCCTCGCTGGATCCGCGACCACCGGTTTTAGAAAGGTCATGTGCGTCTTCGAGCTGCCAGGTGTTGCGGCGTTTGCTGTGCATCAAACGCGGGTAGTAGTCACCTTTGTACAGAAACTCAAGGACGCATGACAAAATTTCAGGTTCTCTGACGCAAAATTGTTAGATATATTGGGTCAACCTCGAAGCGATAACGCAAGGAACTCACTCTTCAGGCAGGGTGATCTGTTTCACACTGTCATCGGTGGATTGCACCCTGATGGCAGCAGAAAAGAAAGGCGAGATAGAAAGGACGTCTTCATGAGCAGCAAAGAGACGATTGTCGCGGCCTACCACCAAGGTGATGATAGGGCTCGTCAGAGTGCTATATTATATTCAATCCATGTCAGAGAATGCATCTTTTGATCTTTAGCGGCGGGATACCAACCTCCCAATCGGCGGACTATCCAGGCTTTCCTGCAACTTGGCCCTTAAATTCTCGCGATATGTCTTCTTGGCCAGTCTGACAGACTTGCCCGCCCGATCTTTCGATGAGAAAGAACGTTTGAACATGACTGCAGGTTAGGCTCCAGTCAAAAGGTTGGAGTATCTACAAAGACAGCACGCAAAGAAAGAAGAGGGTCAAGCACGAGCGGCCGAAGAACATATATGAGTAATGAGCGTATAGTAGTAATGAAACGGAAAGGGGGGGAGGATGAGGAGGTTGACGCTCTGCAGTATCACGCACGTCGTCGCATGGGAGCCTTGGAAAGCCGTTTCCAAGAATAGCGTTCTCTGCCGAAGCAAAGACAGAAATCCTCGGATAGGCCTTGCGCACGAGATGACACACAGGTGCTGTCTCGATGCGGGTGTCTTGACTGGTCCTTGCAAAGCGTGGTAGAAGAAAGAGAAGAAAAGGAGGAGAAGGTCGAAGGCGACGAGAGAAGAAGAACGCTGATATGCCACCGTTGAGTCATGTGATGGCTACCCCGGACGGCGGCGAGGCGGCAGACGGGGAATCCCCGGCTTGATATTGTCTCGTTGGTTGACTCGTGGACTGGCTGCAGCCTACGAGGCAGCTTACGTGCGATGTGGTGAGTCAGAGCCTGAGCTGGACACCCTACACCGCGCAATTTGGTGATATTCGGTGACTGTTGTGCCTGAGACGTGCATCTCGTCCGTGGTTCGTGGTTCGGGAAGCAAGTTTATTTGGTGGATATAAATACTCGTCGTGTACTTACTTACGCCTCTTTGTGTGCTCCGGGCCAGTGACAAGTCGGAAGATTGAATATGTGGACGGTTACGCACTCACGGAAACTGACTCATTTGATCTGTTCAGTAACGGCCGGTCACGGCCACGCGGTTGGAATCAGGGTCACGTCACGGACTGATCAGCAAGTTATTTCGCCGGGGAGAGATGGCTGCCTTCCGAAGGATCCCAAGAGCCGCCCTGTGTGGTGGCCAATGGCTGTCACTAGCATATCCCACAGAGCGGCCAATAGCTTCTCGACTTGTCTTCCGAAGAATGTGATGCGTCTTTTAAGTAATATCATGAGAGCACTGTGAAGCGGATTTTGTCAGTGACAGAACACTATGACACATCTACAATAATGATACGAAATCTCCCTTATACAGACCTCTGCTGGACGACACTCACCTTTATTTATCAAATTAAAATGCCTTTCGCTCGACGAGATGAGCTAACCACGAGGAAACTAAAATGCCACAGGGATTCCCGCTTATTAATAGGTTTGTTAACTGGCCACGGTGGAATAAAGGTTGACATCCGATAGTCGGGAATCTTGAGTCTCGTCCTCATCCTGTCTCATATGAGCCTATAGGTGGAAACTTTATGAAGCCATGCTGACACCGAGCATGTATGCACAGCTTTGGCTCGTCATTGCTACCATCGGTACCGCTTGTCACTTTATCATTCGCTATTTCTCTCCAACCTATGATGCCCGCGAGCCGAAACCAGCCCCGTCTCGCATCCCGCTGGTCGGCCATCTTATCGGACTGATGCGCTATGGACTTCACTACTTTAGAATGGTCCAGTGAGAGAGAACCTCTGTCTGACAAGGCCTAAAGATACTCTTTTTAGGTTAAGGGTGCAGGGACTGCACAGTAGCTGACTCGCATAGTGGGGAAATCGGTGCTCCTCCGGCTTTTAGCATAAATCTGCTACATAGCAAGGTCTACGTGATCTGTTCGGCTAATCTCATCTCGGCGGTCCAACGTTCCCACAAGGTTATCTCTTTTGATCCCATCTTGACCACCATAGCAAAGCGCATGGCCGGGATCAAAGGGGAGGGGTTGAAGCTTCTTGAGGCGCCCGAGGAGGGTGGCGCTGATATAAATAATGCTGTCATACATGCTATGAAAAATAGCCTGCTTGGTGACGGTCTAGACGAGATGAATGCCGCCGTGGTAAAACAGATTGCGGTCTCCATAGATAACTTGTTATCCACAGCTGGCGAGTCGATTGATCTTTATGAATGGTGTAGAGACGTGATCACGAGTGCCAGCTCAGAGACAATCTGGGGTGCAAAGAGTCCTTTGAGATCCAAGGAGGTTCAAGATGCATTTTGGTAATGACCTCCCTCTTGCGCCGTTACGAGTGAAAACTTACCTGCCGGGTCGATATAGGCAATTTGACGCCGATATGTCACTTTTGATAGCCGGTGTCCTGCCACACATCACTGCGTCTAAGCCGTATAGGGCCCGTGAGATGCTTGTGGAGAAGTTTATTGAATATTATGAAGCTGGTGGCCACTGGGAAGCTTCAGAGCTTGCTATCAATCGGTGGAAAACTCACCACGACGCTGGTGGGACAAATGAAAACATCGCCCGACTCGAAACTACGCTGTGTATCGCCGTGTTTTCAAACACGGTACCATCTACATTCTGGGCTATCTTTGATATATTTTCGCGCCCGGAACTTCTCACTGAAATCAGGCAGGAAATACTGGAAAACGCGGTCGAAGTTTCCGTCGATGCTGATGGCGGTGTTCTTCACAATGTTGACCTTGCACGCGTGCGCAGTGATTGCCCTCTCCTGGTTGCCACTTTCCAAGAGACCATCCGCTTGAAATCCAACAGCATGACTACTCGAACTGTGCTTGAGGACATCGAGATAAACTCCCAGTACCTTCTAAAGAAAGGATCGACGGTGCAACTTTCTTCGGCACTCGTAAATCGAGACCAATCTTCATGGGGTATAGACCCATCGGAGTTCAACCCGCGGCGATTCCTCGACAAGGATCATGAGAGCTGGGGTCGCGCGAGGACCTCAGCATATCTTTCCTGGGGATCCTCTCCCCACATGTGTCTTGGACGACACTTTGCAACCGGGGAAATCCTCTCGGTCGTCGTAATGATTCTGATGAGATTTGATATCACTCCAGTAGACGGCCAATGGCGTCCGCCGATGGTGAATTTAAGAGCGATAGCAGGATCAATGTCACCACCAGGAGAACCGTTTATGATGAAGTTCTTGCCCAGGAAGGGCCTTGATGGTGTAAGATGGGCGTTCAACATCACTCCAGGACAGGCTAAGTTCAAACTAGTTACCGGATAGGTAGTGTTTATGAATGATACAGTTTTATGAGTTTTCAGGATCAACCATGTCTTCATTGCGCGCAGAGAGCTACAGCTCTCGACACCAAGCTAATATGAGAGACTTGGCAGTAGCATTTAAGCTTCTGATGTTAGAGCTTATTAAGTGGGGCCAACGGTGGCCTTTTTTGCGGCCGAAAATCTCTTGGGGCAATCATAAGGTCGATTATGCTAGATCTACGGGTACTCCATGCTCCTCACACTTTGGTTGGGCTCATGGTTGAGTATTTGTCAGTTTTTGATACAAGGCTTTACTTCCTCTCACATGGCTTGAAGTATCATACCTAGCCCATTTTCCTGTAGTAAACGAAGAATATTTATAAAGTTGAAATGCCATGATAATAATGTCATCGATATACTAATGATACACCCAAATCTTTGGAGGTATACCATTCGAGTCTCTAAGCGCGAATTTACACCTATGCTGGTGTCTAAGATCAGCGCTACATGAGAGTGAGTGAGGTGACAGCGTAAAGCGAGCGCGGTTATGATAAATCTGACAACGCGGGCCGAACGACTGTACCCAAAGCAATCAATTGAGTATATCGTCGTCAGTCAGTAGTTAGGACTGCCCATCCTGATGTCTTTTGATGTTGTTGTTCTCCTCGCGCCAAAAGAGGTTAGTCTGCCAGCACGGGACGAGGCTTGGCACAACCCCCCCTCAACTTCGTCATCAAAAGCCAACATCAACACTCTTCCAAAGGCCCTAGTGAATGTGGTTGGGTGAACCCTTCGGATAGTATATATGATCATTGCGATATAGCCTGAAATATTGGATAATTTTGGTGACTGAAGTTGGACCATAGCTGTCGAGAGGCCTCTCCATACTCAGTTACATATTCAGCCACAAGATACCCATACCTATATACATTTTTTGTTCCAAGATCAGCACGTCATGGCGATGAAATATATGAACTCGATTAGAAGAAAGCCGGTGCCGAAGACAACAGCAGCCGAAACAGCACCTGCTTCAGCCGCGGAAGGCCGTGGCCCTGTCTTGACAGACGAGGATGAAGCCTTTTTACAGCATGTTGCTACTTCTCCTCCAACTTCGGCGGGGGACGACGAAGAGAAGCAGCTTAGCGAAGCCCAGAGTAGGCAGCCCAGACCACTGTTTGATGATTCATTAGATGATGACCTCAGGCGTCTTGCTGAGGAGAGAGACTCTGATGAGAATATCAATACACCTGCATCGACTTCTGCGTCTGCGTCTGCGTCTACGTCTCCCCCAGCGTCGCCTTCTGACGGAAAGGGGGCGGAAAAGGGTCATAAATCGCGGAGGAGCCTGTGGACCATCCTCAAAGAGAGAAAATGGATGGGTGAGACCGAGAAAACGGACAAAGGAAAGGGTAGAGCCAAGGATGAGGTTTCCGACACCAGCAAGGCTACAAAGAAGGAAGAAAAGAAAGAAGAGCAGGACATATCGCAAGTCTTAGAAAAGTTGAACCTCGCAGCAATCAACAACCGAGTGTTCTCAGTCAGCAGCGACACGGAGCAACTCCTCGAACAATTCAAGCAGGTGTTCAAAGATCTAGTCAACGGTGTGCCGACCGCATATCGCGATCTCGAGTCGCTACTTACGAATGGCGACCAGGAGCTGCAGAAGAGCTACGCCAAACTTCCGAGCTTTCTGCAGAAGCTGGTTGAAAAGCTGCCCGATAAGATGACGGAGAAGTTTGCGCCAGAGATTCTGGCAGCAGCGTCCTCTCGGGCGAGCAAGAGCGGCATCAACCTGCAGCACGTGGACAAAGCGACGAGCACGGCGAAGAAAATGGGAATTGAGATGCCTAGCCTCCAGGATTTAGCAGGGAAGCCAGCTGCGCTTGCAGGGTTGTTACGCTCTATCATGGCATTCCTGCGGGCGAGGTTCCCTGCGCTCATCGGGGTGAATGTGCTCTGGTCCGTGGGCCTGTTCAGTAAGTTAAACACCCCCAGAGACTATGCCACTGCTCCTACTAATTGTGCAATGTACAGTTCTACTGATGGTCCTCTGGTACTGCTACAAGCGCGGTCGCGAGGAACGGCTTGCTCAAGAAGCAGCGCTAGCCAAGGAGGGAGAAGGAGAAAGCGACCGGGTCATCGATGTCACGGACGAGGTGACACCGGTTTCAGAACCAGCTGCAGGGACAGCAGCAAATGCCGACCCCGATGCCCAACTGACGAGGCAGACGGAAGGAGAGATGCAGGCTCCGACGCAGATCGAAAGCACAGCAACTGCCACCTCAGACGCAGCTGCAGGCGAGCGAGAAACACGTCAGGTTCAAGAAGCGCAGACGGTGAAGCAGTAGACGCTAGGGCCAGCTGAACCGTGCGAGACAGGGAGTGAGTGGTAGGTGATGGGGTTGAGCAACAAGGAAGATTTTAGCACATATTGTGAACTTAAGAGGGTAGACCCTCAGCGATTGCAGTCCGAACGCATAATTCTAATACATCATAGAAATACCTTTGGAATATCAGTGTGCGCATGTATGTATTCTCGGCTAGCTGCAGGAAGCCTGCAGGCGCAACTACGAACTAGCTGCAGGGCTCGGGTGTTTGCGGTTTTCTTGTGTTCCGAGGCGGCCATCGAGCGCCAAACGGCGCCACTGAAGATCTAGCAAGACCTGTTTCTGACTGTCATTTCAGGTAAGTCAAGACGACTATCAACAGATCAGCCGGTGGTCTCATTCTTATGCAGTTACCATCCTGCACATCAATCACGATCAATTGTCATCGCCGTCGCCACCGCCAATCACGTCTGCTGTATGGCGTATGCACGGAGGAATGCCGTTTCGGTCCGCAGAGTGGACAGGTAGACAGCGAAAGCGAAACGAAGCGAGAGTCAGCGGTGGAACTTGTGGTGGAGGTACATTCCGTCACCGGCTGGCGACGCAGGGCCAGGGATCGGTGTATTTCGTGCCAATGAGGGGACGTCGTGGAGCCGGGGCGGAGAGGCCGCTGCGTGGAATGTGATGTGTGAAGCTGCACGGCAGACGCAGCAGGCTGCAGGCATTCTGGTGCGGGCCAGGCCAGGGCGGAACGAGTAACAAGTCTCGCGCCAGCTTCCCCAGACAGGACCTGATCCCAGCAGGGGGGCCCTGTCGTTCCACGGCACTCAGTGATCGAGCTGTGCAGTCTTGTGTCCCAGAGGACGCTCCGGACAGATCATATACTCTGACAGTGACTGCATCAGTGTTCCGCACTCCGTCCGCCTCTCTACGGCTTACTGCTATCTGTGCTAAGGTCGACTGCATGCTATCTACGGAGTAAGTGCTGGTCTGACGTGTAGTGGACAAGCGGTGGAGCGCGCAAAAGACGGTGAGGCGCGGGCTGGCCAATCACGGCGCGCCAAGGCTGCCCGGCGGCCGCGACCCCGGCGCCTCGTTCTTCCGCGGCCGAGGTCCCTTTCTGCCGATCCGGAAGGTGGCCCCTGCACTCCGTTTTTTCCTCCTCCTTCCTCTTTTTCCCTCTTCCTCTTCTTCTCTTCTTCTTCTTCTTCTTCTTCTTCTCTTCCACCACACATCCCAGCACCACGCCAGCCGACCTGTATATCTCCACCGGATAAAGCACCCCCGCCACCAGATACCGTCGATTCCTTTTTCTCCTCGTGCCAGATGGCGGTCGCTGGGCTCTAAATTCTCCTCGCTGGGGGGGCAACGTACCCTCTAAGGGACCCCCCAGCCCGAGATAGTCCACCGAGTTAAACAACATAGGAAATTAAGGAACCTGCAAGACTGTTCAAGTGATTTCTCAAATCGACTTGAGACGCTATCTGAATCCTCTTTCGACGACCCCGCTTCGTGCGTCGAAATTGCCCCCTCCGTTCGCAATCTATCCAGACCTCGCATTGACGCCGCTACTCGACCGCTTGATTTACCTCTATCTCCTCTACTCCCTTCCCCTGGCTACTGGTCGAATCTACCTCCCTCACGCGCCCCCGTTCCTGTCGACCGGCTCTACTTCGAGACCGCTGGAAACAATATCTCTCATCCCAACGTATAAACTCTAAATTTCTGGACGCTACCGGAAAATTCTTCTCAACCCCCTCAACAGCCTTTTGACGTCATACGAAGGCCACCCAAAGCACAATGATGGCCCGTACTGGGATTAAGTCCACGCGACAGTCGTCGTCCCTGTCGCGATCCAAGCAACGCCGCCAGGCCACAGGCGGGAAATCACGATCCCCGCAGCTCAAACTCAGGCTGCAGAAAAACAACAAACGCAGAGCTCCGCCCTCCATCTCGAGTGACCACTCGTCCAGCGAGGGCACGGTCACCGGTGTCGAGGATGACGGCGAAGACGACGGCAATGGTGACTCCAGTGACGACGAAAATGATGATGCTGACCCAGCGGCATTTGCCCCGTCTTATGGTGGCAAGATACGGCTTGGCCATAAGACGGGGCGTACCGGTGGAATGTCGTTGCTGCAGAACCGAAAGAAGTTGGCCCTGGTACGAAAGGTGCATGGTAGTGATGATGGTGATGCCCAGTCTGTCAGCTCCGTCAGCTCCGTCAGTCCCGAAAATTCTGATGCTTCCGAGGCTTCCGACGATTCCGACGACTATCAGGGCGTCGATGAAGTTAGCGGTGGCGAGGATGAGGAATTGATGCTGGAACGGCTCGAGGAAGACATCATTCTCGAGTCCGAGAATGAGCGGTCTACTTCGACCAAATTGACCGCTGCCATTGGTGACGAGTGGACCGAGCTAGACGACCTTGAGCATCGCCCCTTCTATTCCGTAGGCTCGTTCTTTGACGATGAACATCTTCTCATGCAGGCAGGGGGAGGACACAGTGACCTCCCTGCCGACGCGGGTTTGACCAGCGAGGCGGCTGAGACCCCTGTTCAACGACGAGTACATTTCGAGACGGATGATTCATCCGACTCCGACAAGTCCAGCGATGATGAGGATGAAATCCTTCCCGATTTCTTGCATCAGGACAGACTTGATCCTGATCTACGACGCATGATAGAGACTGACGGGCCACCAAGACGAACTCGCAGCCCCCATGAACTCTTCATCAACAGTGACGTCTGTGACTTGCCGGAAAACATCTATCATGTGGAAGAAGAGTCCGATAACTCGATAGGAAGTTCGAGCGGCTATGAATGTAGGTCACAAAACTCGTTGCTTCTTTTCACAGAGGCAGATCGAATGTTTTCTTTTTCTCCTTATATCCCCGTTGCTGACTATTGGCTCTCCTCTCCACAGCTGATGATGGCGAAACCACCGATGAGGAAGACTATCTCCCATTGGCCACCATCACTCATCCAAGGTCCATCCTTCGTAGAGAGTCGAGTGCTTCGCTCTCCGACGTAGAGGAGGCCAAGGCGGATGTCAGCGCTCCTCAACGAGGTCCCCTTCGAGGAACCTTCATTGCTGATCCTCATAAACCCGTTGCTGTCGTTGCTCCTAACGGCCGACAACTAATCCTCATACCTCCTTATGCATCTTCCCGTCATGACTGGCTTGACTCCGTTGCCGGCAGCCTGGTCAACACTGCCAACAACTCTCCTCGTACCAATACGCTGAATGTTCTTGACGACAGCGATACCGACGCATTGGTGTCCCCACGCCACTCTCAGATGTTGACTCCAATGCTGAGCTCCAGCGCTAACCTGATGATGAGCGCTCTGGGCAACGACTCTATGGGCCAGGTCATGGGCCCCCCAGAAGCATTCTATCCTACCAGTGGGTTCTCCATGGATGCCAGCTATGACGACGAGGAAGAGGATGATGACAGCGAAGCCATGCTTAACGTTGACGACTTCATTGACTTCGGCGATGGCTCGTCTGATGATGAGGGCCGTGAACTGGACGACTTGGAGGACCCTACATCCCCGGCCGCTCCCTCCACCATTGGTTGCCTCACGCCGACACCCCGGCGCACCTCTGGTGCGACTGAAGATTTTCAAACTCCCACACAGGCGAGCAGTGCTGAGAAACTTCTCAATCACCTTGATCGCGGAATAGTCACCGCCTTCCGCCAAAATCATAGCAGATACCAAGCACTCATCAGACTCCCACCACACAAGGAGTTTCTACCTGCCAATTCACCCATCCAGCCATCGAGCGCTTTCAAGCGCTCTAATCCTCGCACGCCCACAAGAAAGAGGCAAGCGAGTACTTATCTAACCAACACTGCTGTTAGACAAAAGCTTTCCGACCCTCGACGCCGAAACACCATTGCCTACTAGAAAGTTTTGAAAGACGAATATGTAGAAATCCCGATGATGTAAATACCCAACGACATCTTCTCACCACCCTTACTCCCCACACTATACCACGCGAATCTACCATCGCACCTACAGTGCTTTCTATCTATTTCTTGGTTTCATTCGACTCGGTGTTGAAAGTTGATTGAATAACGCCACCCATCCTCCCACCTTGCCATGCGGCCCTGTATCATATCATGCTTCTATGATGATGACTTCATGAATTCCCCTGGCCCCCTCATGCCTTTTCCTTTCGCATCCCTATATTTGTTCAGTGTCCCGTTCGCGCGGTGATTGCTCTAACGAACCAAAAGAATATACCCGCGGTATAATTGCGATGATCATGTCTACCCATCCCCTTCTATGGAAATGCGTTCCCTTATCGCCCATTTATTATTACTCCTCCAGGGCCGAGGATGTTTGTATGGTGTGCCTGTCTTATGTTACTGATGAAACAGTCAACTAACCGGTTATACGTATGTGGGAAGATGGAATAAAATGTCCCAAAAGCAGAAATACGTTTTAATAGTGGTTTTTTTGTTTGCTGAAATCTGTACGAAATTCCGCTGTCGATATCCCGATCTCGATATTCCCGTCGGTTTGCATTCACTTGAGTTTTGCTTAATGCTTTTTAAATATACCAATTATCATATCAAACTTCTATATATTATCATTTATCTATCTTCTGTAGCCGAGTAGACAAGGCGAGCATTGAGTGTAAGTGATAATACTCTTCGCGTACTCTACCTTGAGTACACCACCACCCCTAAGATAATCCAATACTGTGTGCAAAGGCAAAGCTTTACACCTGTTTTCTCCTCGCTATCTCGACCTATCATGCTAGTTCCTCTGCCCCCTTGTCTCTAACACCGATCTATAAAAGCGTCCTTTTGGCCGAAGACAGACCCATGTTGTGTGCTTGACTCGGCTAGCAAGCTCCTTAGTCGATTGCGTCGACTGACTAGCAAAAGATAAGGAGGACAGGAGTTTCCCCTGTGGCTATGCTGTCTCTTCTGATCCATGGCTCACTTGTACTCCGTACTCCGTACTTCGCAGGTAGGGTTCTGGTGGAGGGCTCAAGTGGGAGGTACCGGAAGTACATCGACATACAGTAGATGAGACACACCCATGCCATGCCCATCGACCCACGTCCAACCCATGTCTTAATTGAGAATCTTACGATCAAGGACCAACGGGTGACTCCACGCTCCGCTCCAGCTCACGATCGTCGATCTTCAGGTCGTTGATGTAGTAGACGATTGAATGCTGCGTTTCACTACTTCGTGCCTGGCTCAATTGAAGGGACTTTAGTGCTATGCAGGATGTCTTATAAAATTGGAGTAGTTTGTGCGGGATTTATCTAGTCCCGAGGATTTCGTTTCAAGTTGCAATCGAGCCGATAGGGAAGAAACTAGGGGATTCGGACGAGTATCTAGACTCTGTACGCGTATGTACCTTATGTATGTACTTGTCTCGCCGGTGGCTCGGTGCTAAAGCCAGGAGTATTTGTATCTGATAAGTCGAGATAGAAGGGGGCTGAGCCCGATCCCATGTTCAAACCTCCGGAAGAAAGAGAGTGCCGTGCTCCATATGCTTGTTTTCTTTGATGCAACATCGCCATGGATGAATTACTCCGTGCTTACATGCCCTATCCCTGAGGCGGCCGTTGCGAAGTGTATGTACATCCTGCACCTTGGAGTCATGCTCTCGGATGAATCAATCTACTCGCGACATCTATGGTTCTTGTACTCCGTAGTTGGTTCCTTACACCCGAATGCTCGGTCTAAACCGGGGTTGAGCGATTGATCTTGTCTATCAAGGTTGCTACATAATTCATCTTGGCTGTTTTCTTGTCTGTTTCGGGAGGCACTCTCTTGCTGACCGACAATCCACCTTTGTTTCTAGCTACCAGGGTTGCTCGACATCCTGCATGCTCGAAAAGTCTCAAAGAAAAGATGGTACGGTTGACTTGGACAAGTAGTGACTACCCGCGGGGAGGCAAGAATATGGAATACCCAGAGTTGATTCCGGGTAGTAGAAGCCAATGATGCCAGAGCTTGCCCATATTCCTATGTAGCTCAATTGCCCTCGCTTCTTCAACTTACCTGGAGACACTAATCATCCTCCTCCTGCCACTGCCGAATCCACACGAAGTAATCCAACAAATTGGTCTTGTCGAAATAAAGGAAGGCTCACATCCCAGACTCTACCAATGAGATTTGAGACCACTACGGCAAAGTGAGATGATGTGAAGTGATACCTCAGATATCAGAAGTATACAGTAGCATCCCCCGGGACAAAACGGCCGTCCCTATTTAGTTAATGATTGACACTCAACTCGGGATTTGGTATAAATATATTTTGTCATGTGCTGCAGTACGGAGTCCACCGAAGACCTAAGATCGGCAGTCTTCTTTGTAAAATTTTCCGTTGCATCATCTTTTGTTTTGCTTGAAGGTGCATTCTGGCCCAATTCAAGGGATCTGCTGTACGGAGTATAAAGAAAAATTTCGTCAGCGGAGGCCAGTGGAGAGATGACTAGACTGATACAGTGCGTTGATGACCGGATTGGAGGACCTGGGTGAGACCTTTGACGTTCAGGCACGGCTAGAGCTCGGTTGCGTGGAGGCAGTGTCGCTTTGTTCATAACCTGGTTGTCGATCACATGTACGGTGGGAACGGAAGCGATATCCGGAGCGAGCAAGCGAGCTCTCTCGATTGTTATATATGGGTATAACTTTCCACCTTGCCGGGAACTACGGCAAGTTGCTCCTTGATGTTATGGGAATCAAGTAGGCGGACCAATTCTCTGCACCAAAATAGAAGTATGGAGTGAACTAGCAGAACGATAGCTCGGTCCTCCCAACTTTGCGCGGCCCTTCCGCTTCACATTTGTTGTGTTCGGAGGAGGCCGCAATCAGGATAGTAATTATCCATGTAGTGTCTACCCGGCGACGTGCATCAAATGGGTACCTGACGATAACAGTTCCCACCGAAGAAAAATGTGAGACGTTCTCCTTGGCTTGAAGATCTCCCCGGTGCCTTAGGTTACGTTGGGGGCTTGAGTTCGGCATTCGGCCCTTGCTCTTCCACAGACTGAGGTAGCATGCGGATTAAAGATGTCGATAGCCAATGCACACCCCTGCCAAGCAAGGGAAGCAGCGGATAAAGTCACCGGTAGAGTGGTTGGGCTTGCGCTAGGAACAGGGTCTTTCTCCGCACGCACGCACGGAACGACAACCATAAGAGGGTTGGTATACACAAGGGAAAGGCTTTTCCCCCTGACTACTGCGATATGGTCAGTATCTGGCTATACTCCGTACTTAGCGTCCACATGTCCACGCTGGCCGCCGACCTCGTGGATGGCCCGCGTATGCTTTTTTTCGCCCTCTGGAATTCAAAAATCGATAGTCTGGCTTCCGCGGAGTACTATTTTCATCAGCAGATGGCGCTTTGCTAAGCTCCTCTTTCTAGCATAACCCGGGTACACTAGCCTGTTGACGAAGAGTGTTGTGCCTGTAGCCGACACATGCACGAAGGCGGAGGTGTTCCGACATGTACTTAGATTTGTCACTTCTCGGAAACCCCAGCAGGCAGATACAGAGTAGATAAGCGGGTGCGGAGGCAGTCAAGCAGATCGTGTTCGACCCATATCGCCGCGCATGCCATCGTTGCACCATAGCTGTTCCCTAGGGGGTTATTTACACCTTCGAAAACCGAGGGAATGCCGAGGATGGAAGGAGGATGGAGCATAGAAAGTGTTTCAGGGACGAGAGGACGCTTGAATGGGAATAGAGTTTTTCCAAAGGGGTTAAGTTCGCTGCTCAAAGGGTTCCCTAGGGCTAAAACGCCTAGCTTGGTTGGCCGTGGGGTGGGGGAGGTCTTTGACCGTCTCCTTTTTTCGCGGCATCTTTCTGGCTCTGAGGGGTGATGTTGTGATGGTTGTGGTCTATGCAGCGAAGCGTCGAGAAGGAGTCTTACACAACACGTTCTGATTCTTCAACATCGCAGCTATCCACAAGATCTGCAGATGTACGGAGTGTGCATGGCTGCAAAGATGCTCATGACCATAACCGGCTGTCGGCATTCGGCGCATACACACATACATGCGTAGATGTTAGATGTGGCGACAGGTCAACAAACGCAAAAAGGGCGCGTTTCTCTCGGGGTTTCAAAATGAGACCTGTCCAAGTTCAAGCTTCTCTGGGTGGATAAATGCCCGGCGCTAATGCCAGCCATCGCGCTCAAGACATCCACGCTGAACGGAGCCAGCATCTATCCGCCGGAGTTGGTTCTTTCGAGCGCGCCGCTGAGCCCGAGTGATGCTGAGACTAGAAGCAGAGTCAGAGCACTGTCGGTTACTGCAAAAGGAGAACACTTTTCTGAGCAGTGGGAAGACAGACGCTTGGCCTTCGATCTCGCCACTAGAAACGTACAGAACTCTTCTAGCCGCCGGCTCGTCTCAGGACGTGGCATAGTCTACGACGTTCTCTGCTGTGGGTGGACGTTCTGATGGCTGCAACTGGTCCAGTTGGCAACATCGCGGGCGGCTGCGCGGGACTTTGAGATACATCGTCTACTGCATGTTTTATATAGTTAAAGAAGTACAACCAAGTACCCGCTTAATAAGCAAACCCGATTGGGCAATTCTCAACCTCCGCCCTTTTCGACCTGCGTCTTTTCTCCTTTCTCCCACCAACAGACAACAGACAGAGACTGAGACGGACAGTTAGACAGACGTCAGCATACAGAAAAGACAACCTAGTGGCTGCTGGCTGGGAGACATCTCAATGCAACCATGCTCCGTCGCCGCTGGGTAGTAGGCGCTCCGGAAGGACAGACGACGACGACAACGACAACGACGACACTCGTCGTTTCAAATGGGGCTCGCTCTCGTGCATTGCATTGGATAGTTTCAGATCTTAACCTCGCCTAGGCCAATAGCGCCCTGAAGGACGGTATTTAACCTCGGCGAATCGCCCAGCGTTTATGCAAGTGTACTAAATTTAGGCGAGGGGTGTTGAGCAACTCCTGCTAAGGAAACAAGATGCTCGCCCCCTGCTGCATCACTCCAAACGGGCGCTCATGCACACAACCACCCATCCAGGTTTCTCTTGATTCGTAGTCCGGTTATTCCGGCGGTTACGGGACAGGGCCTCCTCCCGCTCTGCTTGGCTGATGTGCTCTTCCTTGTGATCCGCTCCTGGACTTGGCCCAAAACAGACTTCCCCGCCAGGGGGGAGGGGCCCCAACAGGCTACCCTATTTTCAGATCCAGACTGCATGATGCTAGCTCTTGCTCGCTTCCACTGTTGTCAGTCCACTCCGGCGCGAACTTTGGGCGCTGAATATTGGCCGAGCTCCATATCGCAGGCTCTGTGACTGGACCGGCCGGGCCAGGAACCAGCGCGAAACAAACTATACCCTCGACGAAGCACCGAGTGGGGAGCTGCTGAACCCACTTGTCCTCAAGCTGTGGCAATTGCAGTTCGAAACGGAAGGGCGGGTAGAGCCCAGTGCTTTGCTTTGCTCTCCGTTGTTGTCTTGACTGGAGGCGTATTAAATGTGCCTCGAGTTCCCCCTTTCTTTGTTCCCCCTTCTTCTCCTTCTCTCTCCATCGTCTTTTTTTCTTGTCTCTTTCTACTCTCTCTTCTCTATCACACTCTTTACCTACAGCTCTCGTCTCAATAGAGCTTGCGATATCCCTCCTTCTATAAGGATATAATACCCCTCGTTCATACTATACGCTAATTTTAATATCGCTGGATCGAGTTACGTTAGTGCTGTCTCTCGTTTGGCAATATCCGACCTTCAGGATCCAATCATTTAATCCTCCAACTTTACATTCACTACATATCCATTTCCGACTTCCACTATGAAGGCCACAGCTGGAGCCTTTGCGCTCCTGTTGGCTCAACAGGCCAGCGCTACCTACATCCCTAACGGCAACGTTGGCGGAAGCGTAGGTGGCGGCGTCGGTGGCAGCATTGGCGGTGGCATCGGAGGCGGTGTCATTGGCGGTGGCCACGGCGGAATTGGCGGAGGTATCGGCGGAGGCATCGGCGGCGGAATCGGTGGTGGCATCGACGGAGATGGAAAGGGAGACGGCCACATCGGCGGCGACGGCAAGGGTGGTATTGGCGGCAGTGTTGGCGGCCATGTTGGCGGCGGCATTGGCGGCGGTATCATCGGCGGCCGCCACGGTGGTGTTGGCGGTGGCATCGGCGGTGGCATCGGTGGAGGTGTCATTGGCGGTGGCCACGGAGGTGTCATCGGTGGTGGTCACGGTGGTGTCGGCGGTGGCAT